>JXSR01S010780.1:102958-114229 GCA_000969725.1 Ophiothrix spiculata
TTTACCATTAATCATTCCAATTTATGACTTGTTTTAGTAAAAACGGGCAATTTTGAGTAAAACACATTTGAAAATTACAGTTTGCATTGCGGTCTATGGAGTAATTAACCTTAATTAGTCCATTATGCCAAAACAAAAGTGATATTTGGTTAAAAAGTTACTTGAATTAAAAGAGATCAATAATATCAACATCATATCAAACAATTGTTTTTTTGACCATATAGACCATGTAACACATTTTTGACCCACTTCATGAAATGCCACCATATGCTAAACTTAAAAGTTCTTGTATAGAAAATAAGAATAGTGGTGTTCATAACTTTTGTGGTTCCATGATACTTGATATACTAGCTAATAAAAAAAGTTAATTGAAGACATTTTTATGAAACTTCATTTTTTTTATTTTTTTAACTCAAGTGGAGTCATTTTCGTTAAAATGACCGATATGTCCTCTTTATCAGAATTACACAGCAATAAGTAGCAATGCTTGATATGCAACAAAAATGGGGCTATTAGGCTTTGCATCAATCTATGGATACAAAGCCTACAAGCCCTATTTTTAACAGCTATAGGTTGTTCCCCTGTGGTGTGCCCCTGTTCCATTGTTCCCAATTGTCACGTGCCACACATTGTCACGTGGAACATGTACTGTACACAAGCTTAGTCACTGATACAGCCCCTAAACAAAACAAAGGTTTATTATGGTATGGCGTGTGACAATTGGAGACAATGGAAAATGGAATTTAAAGGCCACACGCCACAGGGGAACAACAGCCTTATGAATGACTTTCATTTGCACTTGTAGGGTGTGGATGTATAAGTTAATTTAAATGTGAGATATCCACTGGTTGATCACTAGCCAACCACCGGTTGGTAGCATTTCCTTAAAAAAACATGCAAAGAGTTCAGTTTGGAAAAAAACGTTTCAAATAATCATCCACCATCAATTACTTTATAACACAAAACTAATGAAATTTCAAAAATTGACTAAAACTGGCATCTTTGAATTTTGCAGAAAATACATTTGCTGGATCAGTTTTGCCAACTAGTCAGACTATCAATAAAAGTTTGACAGACAAACAAACATCAATGACCAGCACCTCAACATCTTCCTTCAGTTGAGACAATGATACTGACAGGACAAGAGCAGTCTGGCCAAGAGGAAATGATGGAGAACTGATACACAAATATAGACCTCTTATACTACTTGAATGTCAATATCTTCAGACATTGTTTGGTTCAGTTCAAGTTGTCTATTAGACCATTTCCCTATTGAATTCTCTATCATGATAATGTTTGCTTTGATTGATGAGTAGAAGGCCTCATCAAACTAGTTCATTCAAATATGGTCACTTCCGCCACTTGTCCCAGATAACCATGTTTCATTAGTCTCATCACTGACCACTCGGAGTAAATTTACCATGCTACCAATTATCTTAACATTTCATTACACTGCAGACATTTCCTTAAATGGAGAAATTGATTTTAAAAGGGCAAGTAGGCCTAGTCAATGTTTTTTGTGAGATTTTCTTGTTGATTACTTGGGTTACAAGTATTTGCAAGTTCTCAATTTGTGATCATGGTGAATGGTGATGGGGTACTCTTTGATATCACGACAGTCACCTTTGAATTAAATGCATAGCAATGCATACAAGTCAGTTCGGCGGAACTCACAATTCAGATACGTATCCGAACTCGGATACCCACGTACATTTTGTATCCAAATTATGATACCCGTATCAGAATAAGGATATGGAGGGGTATCTAAATTCTGATACTCCTGTCGTGGCGCAGGAAACAAATCGATAGCGCAAGCTGGCAAGTACATGTAGAACATCTTTCTTACATTTATGATAAATGTATCTGTGGAAATGTCATTTTCATCTGTGCAATTCCAGCTGAACAGCTTCAAACATGTCCTGATAGCTTCTATCACAGAAGGCAAAATAATTGGGCCAATACTTTTTATAATTTAAATGACAAATGATGATAATGTTATTGACTTTTATACATACCGGTATGGTGTGCGGCGAAGCTGAATATTAATTTCAGCTGATATCCCATTTCAGCTGTTTTTAATCCAAATTCGGATACGGGTATCAGAATTGTGATACGGAGTATCCAAATTCAGATACGTATCCGAATTGTGAGTTCTGCCGAACTGAAGTTACCATCACTACACTCTTATATAATCAAATCAGACTTAATGCTTTTTCTGGATTTCTGATTAGGTGAGATCATACAAATATTGTCAACTGTTCCTAATCTTTAAATTGTCTAGGATTTTCAGATAGTTAAATAAAATCCCTGATGATAAAGTGAGTGCAGCAGCCACCACAATAAATCAGGTATCAGACACAAACGCCTAACTACCTTCCAATCAAGTGTGGAAATGTTTGTGAGTAAGATAAGTAAGGCAGATTTATTTCTTTAAAGATGCAGTGAAAAATCAAATAATGGTTATTAATTATAGGTTGTTGACATGAACGATTTTCAATCAAATGCATCCTTCTAGAGAAAGTGTAGAGAATTGGGTTAATGTGACAGGCAGAAAGATGATGTGTCTGAGGACTCATGGAAGAAAACAGGCCATCATTTTTACTTTACTACAAGACATCCATTTGTAAAACAACTTTGAATAAAATGATGCCCCTTCATTAATTTGTTAAACTCGGGGTTGAACTCAAACCAGAATTGTCTATCTTGTTAAACTGTTTCTTATTTTATCGTCTGGTTTCTTTTGAATTTTTTAATCTTTAGTTTACAAATATGTAAGTCCTGATAAAAGCATATGTATTCATTGTGAGAACAAACTTTACAGTAATTTTCAGTGATTTTAAATATTAAACACAAAAAAATAGCATTATTCCCAAATCCCCATTATATAGGCAACACACTCATTTGAACAAGCCACACCTTCAAGAAACCAAAAACCAATAAAGGATATTGGTGAGGAAATTTAAAGCTATGGTCACAATTACCATAAAGACGGCCTTATGACCTTATGAATTTGCAAATAGCATACAGTTGAGTTTCTAACCATTTTGCCCAAATGATGATAATGTTATTGACTTTTATACATACCGGTATGGTGCACAGCGAAGCTGAATATTCATTTCAGCTGATATCCCGTTTCAGTTGTTTTTAATCCGAATTCGGATACGGGTATCAGAATTGTGATACGGAGTAACCGAATTCGGATACGTATCCGAATTGTGAGTTCCGCCAAACTGAGATGGGACATTAAATTAAGATTACTAGCATATCAGAGCTGTAATAGCTGCATATATTTGTGATGACTCACTCCGAAAAGGAGGACTTTGCGACAAAACACTTTTCGAGAAACTGATGAAAATAGGCAGCAAAAATAAAGAAAATATTAAGAATTTCCAACAGATTTTCTGTTGTAAAATTTGATCGCCTTGATCAATTTCAACAACTAAGGTGTCATTTTAAAGCCCAGAAAATGCTGTATGAAATGATAAAATCAAAATTGATATAATCTGCAAAGTCCCCACTTTCGGGGTGAGCCATCACATTTTACTGCATCACATTGCCTCTGAATTTCTACACAATTTTGCACATTCATTTAGACCTACAGAAGCTTGAAAATCTAGGAATGAAGTTGAAAACAAGCTTTGAGCAAATATTCATCTACCATATTGTATACTAGAATAAACTTGAGAACAAGAGGACTGTATGAATTTTATTTTCATGTATTAATCGTAAATCTTTATCTCTAAATTCATTTTCTTTCATAATATTTTGCCAAAAAGCAGTTAATCACAGCTACAGTAGATGAATAAACATTCATATATAGTTAGAATTTATAGGAAGACAGGCACAAAGCATACCTATACCTAGCTGAAATCTAACTTATTCAATTATCTTTCACATTGCTGCGCTAATAAAAACATTTTCCACTCCAGGTAAAATTGTTATAACAATCTACACAGATTCATGAAGTCCCTACAGATATTTTTGATCTAATTTGGTTTTATGCTTGGTGTAAATTACTAAACAAATATCTCAAATTATATATTATTTAGATCTAGAAGATTTCCCCAATATTCAGTAATTGACTTAGCCTAAGCACAAGATGATACCAAATTGTTTTCATTACAATAAAGGCTTTATAGAAAAGGAATGCACTGATTCTCTTCAATAAATTATGTGCCAATACATATTCTGCTATAAGATTTGGCTACAAACAGTAATATAATTTGCTGTCTTTTTTCATAGGCTGGTAAGGTTTCTGTATGACGGAAAAAGGGAAAAAATCACAGAATTGACACACACACACAAAAAAAACGGGAAAACACAAAATTTGCGGAAGACATGTTTTTTCCCCGGACAAAATAAAATGATGGAAAAATAAATGAGAATGTTTGGTAATAATACTAAAAATATCATGTCTTTTCAAAAGATATCAACTTTAAAATAAAATATACATAATGCAAGTAACTTCTTTTAATCCTCTGTTATGAAATGGCTTGGGTTATTCCCTATATTTTCCTCACATGTAAATTTTCCCATGTGAAATTACATTACGGCAAATCACAGAATTTTGTGTTTTAAATCATGAAAAAATGTGCAACTTTACTCTAATCAATTGCATGTGTGTACTCACTAATTTTTGCCTCCCCTTCTGACTTTCCCAGCTCAACTAATAAATGTAGATACCATGTGAAAGCTCTATTTTTTCTCATTACCTCTGTAAAAGTTTCATGTCCAAATTATGTTACTGGCCTAGATTCTTCCTGCTAATTTTCTAAATATATATTTTTTACATGAATAGATAGAACATGTTTATACTAATATAACTTATGTTGTTTGAGATCATAATATCACACCTCAGACCATTACTAAGATATTAAAAAGCCCATCATTCATTGTCGGTTCTGAATATTTTGTTTGCACCCCTAACCCATTACAGTGACTATTGTATTATTTCATGATGTGTAAAATGATGTTGAAATGGCTTTACAATAAGACTCTTTGCAGCTGTCATTCAAAATATGGGATAGGTTATTGTCTTCTACAAAAGCAAAATAACCATGGCGTTTTGCTTTTGTTTTCGCTTGTTTAAACACAAAAGGGTTATGGATTGCAAACTCTCATTTATTGACTACAGTGAATAGAATCAGTATTGGGATAACCAAACATTTTACAAAAGTTTGCAAAATACATTGTTATGTATTTACAGACTACTGCTTTGCCAAAGGCTACACATGGGCCAAAACATAGTCAGCCTTCAAACAAAATTTTCGCTACCGAACATTTGGTTGTGACGTCAAAATGACGATTGACTTCAAACAAAATAACTTCAACAACGAGTCAAGACCAAATAAAATTTTGCGCTAAATTGCACATGTGTCGAATTGCCTCAAATATTTGTTACCAGTTTATTCTTTCAATTTGATCGCAAATATTTGGTGACGTCACGACCAAATGTCTGGTAGCAAAAATTTTGTTTGAAGCCCGACAATGATTTGGCCCTATCTCAATAGTTCAGCATCAATGAAGTTATCCATATTCAAAGACATGGCATTTAAGTGACAAGAAGATTACTTTAATTCAAAGTGTTTTAAATATTTTAAAGATAAGAAGCAGCCAAAGTCATGAAAGAATTCCAGAGTGGAAGTCATCATACATTATATCTGACTTAACTTAAAACAAAAGTTAATTTTACCATGTTTACCCCAAATTAAGGTAGGATTACAGCATTTTCATGTTTTTAAACAACTTGTAATTTTCTATATAGCTCACCCTCTTACATGATTTCAACAGTTTCTAGAATGATGGATTTGCAGACTGCCAGTTTTCCAGGGGAAGGGGGGAGGGGGTGGGTTGAGGGGGAGAGACCCATCTAAAAAGTTGTAAGCTTGCATGTGAACAAAAATGCAGAATAAGGGTGTTTTTGCTACTCCACCACGGGGATGCGCAGGCCTGTGTTAAGGGTCTCAAAATCATTGGTTTCAGGAAATAAGGGGGTATTCGGAATGCACTTAATAACGAAGCCAGATATACTATCAACCTTTTTTAAATATCTTAGATGTCTTAATGTTTCAGCTTTATCCAATATTACAACTCATGGTACCTCATAATTCGTTTATATGTTCGAGTGCAATCTGTTATGTGTTTTAGACACAGAAAAGGTGTAAATAATATAATTTGTTTGTCAAAATTTATAGTTCACGGCAAAATTTAATATGTATCCTTGGTATGTATAATGGGTAGCAATTTCTTACAAGTCTGTATACACTTAGGGTTGGATTTTAAAACACACATGCTTTCAACTTTTATATATGAGTGCCCCTCCCTGTGTCAGTTTTTGTGCCCAATAACCACATTTTGGTTCTTATCATAAAACACAAAAGAAAGTAGGAAAGATTGCTTCCAGACAAGTCTATTTTCCTGTTAATTATCAGATAATAATTCATAACTTTGTTAAACCATCTTATTCAAATATATTTACTTTCCATCAAACCATGTTATTATCTAAGTAGGGAATTGGGTTAATATGACAGGCATAAAAATGGTAGTCTGCTTTGCCTCAAACAAGCTAGTCTGAAACAAAAGTTATTACTTGAGCCTCTCAGTTTGTTTACTGCAAGGCCCCATAAACACAAAAAAGACTGTTTTTTAAATCATGTTTTTACAGGCGTCCTATTGTCTTGTTTTGTCTTGGTTAGAGGATGGGTAAATTAGATAAAGTTAGAAAGATTAGTATTAGCCACTTTCTGCTACCATAAATAGACCTAACAACGTATCATTTATACATTGATAAACCTCCCAAAAATAGCGTGATTTACTGATACGACACAACATCAAGTTTAATTAAGGATTAATTCATTAGATATTTGATTTCAGGAAATGAAGATTTTGATCATAGATCATGAAAAAAAAATCATTTTACCCCAAAATGGTCATACACCACAATGTCTATTTGCCAACAATTTTCAATCATCCAATTATCTAACATCCCGAAGTGAGCAAGGGATATAATTGACAGAAATCCTTTAGTTTTAATGAAACTTGTAGAAATTGGTAAATTAAATGAAACTTGTAGAAAACACAACTATCATCTGAGTTTCTGTTTTCTAAAGCCACAAAAAATGCCAGTAGTATTTCATTGTAATAATATGAACAAACCCTTTGGATATTGTTTTATCAAATTTGGCTCACGGCATATAACATTGGAATCAAACCGTGCAACTTTACATTGCTAAGACAATGTTTGGATACCTAACTGAATATCCAAAATTGTTAAGATTGTTCAGCTAAGATTATAAATGTGAAATTCAAATGATTATACATGTTTGTTCAGAAAAGAACTCACAAGTTTGATTTTTTTTGAAGTAAATTAACCAAGTTGTGACTTGGTAAACCTATGTGTCAATTGAATTTACAGTAGTTGTAGTACTTATTGGGTGTAGGGTGTCTATACGTACCTGGTTCTACAAGCAATGGCAAAACTTGATGGAGACAACTACCTGACACTTGTTTTCTTGACTACCACCTAATTATTTCAAGACTGTGCTTTACCAATACAAACTTACAGATTACAGAAATGTAGAACCAGGTATAGACACCCTACACCCAATAAGTACTACAACTACTGTAAATTCAACACTTGGAAAAATAATAAAATATAGAATATTTTGCTTAGAATATTCTATGCTGGCGACAAAATGATGTATGTTTTATTCGATGACCATGTCATTTTGCTCCACTATCGCCTTATTTGATGACCTACGTCATTTTATCTCTATCCTGCCCTTGGGCAAAATCGAGTTATTACACATGGAAAATATGAATGAACCCATTATTAAGAAAAAATCATGAATGTCTATCGATACAGTGACCAATTATGTACACAGTCAACACTTTTTGCAATGTTACATTAGGCACTTCAGGTGAAAAATTATCCAACTAAAAATTCATTATATTTCTCTATTTGCTGAAAGAGGGAACTTTCAGCTTTAAAAATCTTTTTGAATTTTTGAAATCGGACTTTCCGTTGAGGAGATATTACAATTTTTATGCAGTTTGATAGTGCTATTTTGGAGAACAGATGTCATAGGTCAACTCTTTTATTTTCTCTATATTGGCATGGCACCAAGATATTACAGTCTCAACAAACACTTTTGATCATATCTTTAAAAGTGTTTATTGTACAAGCTTCAAACTTTCAGGGTATGTTGCTTACATTATGTGCTTCAAGAATATAGCTTAAAATGTTGAGTTATACATCATAAAATGGCTAATTTGCATAATTAATTACTTAATTAGCTGTATTTTCCTGATTTCCCAACATGTTATCAGAAATCTAGATCACAGAACTCCACACCCGTTTAATATATTGACTTCAAACTTTCCATATATGTTGCTGGTAGTGTTAGCTTTGAGTACTAAAAACATTTTTAAGAACCTATGCATCTGATTTGCATAATTAATGACATAATTATAAAAACTACATCAGGCACTTCAGTTAGGCCTACCTGTTACATAATGGGTGAACGCCTGAATCCAAATAAAAGTATATATTTCTGGGAGCGGATTTGCATACTAAACATGATGGTGAGGTTATTTT
Source organism: Ophiothrix spiculata (assembly GCA_000969725.1). NCBI lineage: Eukaryota > Metazoa > Echinodermata > Ophiuroidea > Amphilepidida > Ophiotrichidae > Ophiothrix > Ophiothrix spiculata. The sequence continues at coordinate 111,555 of JXSR01S010780.1, forward strand.
TGAAACAAAATGTGTCATTTTGGCCTTTAGGTTCAAAAATCATGTTTTTGACCCCAAATTGTACGAGAAAGCTAACTCAATTGTGCTTTGGTGAAATTTTGAACTATTTTACTTGTAAAAATCTAGAATTCAATATCTAGGAACGCATTTCTCAATTTTTTGATTTTTTTAACTTTTTGAAATATTGCCAAAAATAGGTCAAAAAGTGTCATGTTTTGTCAAAAATGGTGGCAGCAGTGGGATTTTTGACATTTTGGACTAATTTTTGACAATATCTCAAAAACTTGGCAATATTTCAAAAAGTAAGAACAAAATCAAAAATTCGAGAACTGCGTTCCTATAGGTATGGCTTTCTAGATTCTAAACAGTAAATATAGTTCGAAATTTTTGGCCAAAAAAACATGATTTTTGGACTTAGGGCCAAATATACACATTTTTGGTCCACAAATGACATCATCATCATGTTCAGTATGCAAATCCGCTTTAAGAAATATATACTTTTATTTGGATTTAGTTATTACTTACTGAGTTACAGAGAGAAAAAAACATTTCTGAAAACAAAGGGCTACCAGGGCGCGGCCCTATATATCGGAGATACAGACGTAGACATTCAGAAACGGCCATTTCAGCAAATTTCATGAATTTTTGATATTTTGTGTTTTCATAAACCACAAATTGGGCCATATTGTTTGACATTTTTGTGTCAAGATTATAATGACAAAATGGGCAATATTATGTGACATTTTACGTGCATTTTATAAATGACAAAATTAACCATAAATTTGTTTATTTTATTTTATGTTTTTTATAAATGTTAAAATGGTTCATATACATTGACATTTTACGTATCTTTTTTATGATAAAAGGGGTTTCATGTGTCTTCAATTTTTAAACTATGGAGTGGGTAATATTGCGTGACATTTTGTGTATCTTATGAATTACAAAATGGGGTTTTCTGTGTCTTCCAGTTTTAAATGACAAAATGGTCCACATTTTGTGACATTTTGCGTGATAAAATGTGTAATATTTAACGATACTTTAGGCGGTTTTCTTGTTTTTCTATTGATAAAATGGGATTTCCTTATTTCATGGATCACTACCGTTGAGTCAACATGTTTTCACCACAATGTACACCAAGAGTTGTCAACTTAAAAATGTGCAAGAAAAGGTGCAGAATTATGCTATAATTTTTCTTTCTCATTTAGGCGTAATGTTTGTGAATGAATCAGGCTGAAAAAATTCTTAAAAATTATTTGGTATATAGTGATATTAATTTCCCATGTTGCTTGTTGAAATAATTTTCCGTTTCGGAGCAAAACCATTTTGAATTGGTTAAAAATCCATATCTCATACATCTGTTTTTAAAGCAACAAGCACCCAGCGGTAGCTCAACTCTTCAACTTTCCGAATAACTGTATCCCGAACGTGATTGATCTATCACAGCGCGCCGATTTGCATTTTCCGTCAACACCCGTAGAACCGCGTGTTTTAAAATCACGCCGAAAGTGCTGCCTTCAGACAAGGGAGATATTTATCATTGAATTTCTATTTAGTGAATGGCTACCTCCCCTGCGCAGTAGTTGTACAAAACGTGTTCTCCGCAATGCTAACCACCTCACCACTGTGCGTTGTAGAACCAAACGCTTCCAGGAGAGCCCGATACCGTATCTGACAAAGCTATATAATGAACAACTTTGATGTGCAATTCCACGATGAACAGTTTTTAATGTGCTCAGCTTACTCTTCTGATACCTGTGTTTTTGCTCGTATTCTGAATGTGTTTTTAAAGTGTTGAAAAGTTGTTCTATATTTTTATATTTGTAAATGTGTATCAATTCAGTTTTTTACTGCGATTGCATATTAATAAACCATTTATCTATCTATCTATCTATCTATAATGGGATCTGCAGTGACCGCTAAATTTTTACTTGCTTTCTGAAATGACCATCGCTTAAATCTCACGCGATGTTTCCGAAACTAAGTAATACTTTTCAAAACTGTTTAAGGACATTTGGGAGAAAATATGATTTGATAACATATTCAGAGAATGAGAAGATCTATGCAGGCAGTATAAAAAAAAATTAAAAAAATGTCATCTGTTCAACACACGCAGAGAAGTTCTGTGTAGTGATTTCGTTTACCGATTACGTAACAGGTGATTGCAGTGCCTAGTTACATAAGTTATATACTACTGGCGAAGGTTGCCCAATGTTGTGAAAAGTAATATAAGATTGCTGAAGGTTGCCCAAAGCTAAAGACAATTACAAAAACTAGCAAGAGATGAAGCAAAGTTAGAGAAAGATTTTTGTGTAACTTTGTGTAACATTGCAAAACTTTATGCACCTTTCCAATTGTGTGCAACTTTGTCTATCCTACTAAGTGTCATGGGACCTCCATCTGGTGCCTATTCCTTACCAATACCCCCCCCCCTGCTTCCAATTTCAGTCATAAGAATATATTTCAAGTTCAATATACTTACAAACATGAATTTCGGTTTCTGTATGTAGACAAATTGTTGAATTCCAAACAGCCCACTGATAACATTTCTATCGACCCAAATATCCAGATCTACTTCATCCACAGCCCATCCGATCCGGTATCCTATAAAAGTGGAATAATTATGAACATGTCATCACTATCTTAATTTTTGTTATAAATACAAATAAATCAAAATT
>JXSR01S010781.1:22597-39892 GCA_000969725.1 Ophiothrix spiculata
TTTGTGTTTGTTTATATTTGTTGGATCAGGCGGGTATTAGGGTATTAGCACTTGACAGTCATTGACAGTCGGTGCTTTGACATCAGTTCGCGGAATTCACAATTCGGATATATACGATCTGAATTTAGATACCCACGTATCAAAAATCTATCAAAATTCTGATACTCGTATCAGATTTATAGGATAAGGAGGGCCTATCTGAATTCTGATACGCCTGTGTCGGTGGTACGGTGCAGGTAATAAATCGATAGTGCAAGCTGGCAAGTACGTGTAGAAAATCTTTCTTTCATCTATACATTTATTTATTTATACCGCTATGGTGAGCGGCGAATCTGTATTCATTGCCCTGTTCATTGCCATGATTGCCTAGTCCATCCAGATGGACCTCGCAAGCGAACGGCGCTCGCTTGTGAGGTCCATCTAGATGGACCATGATTGCCGGGCACATGGAAGATGACGTAGCTGAGTCTCACTTTGGCTGTACAGGGATCATACGAGAACTCTTTGTGATAAATAAGGAATTTCCCATCGCGATTTGTGTATATATGTACGTATTTTGACCCGTTTCAGCTGTGTTACTAGTTTTTAAATCCAAAATCAGATATCCAACATCCACTCAGTGTCCAACATCCCTGAGCCAATCGCCCAGCGCGCTGCCTCAGGTCAGGGCTCGTTGCTGGGTCCGTGGGAGGGGCGATCAGGGGACCGGTAGTAGTTCTAGGGCTACCTTGTGTGTGAAGGACTAAAATTAATCCGCACGGCGTGTGCCCCCAAAAGTTGGACTTGGCTCAGTGTTTCAAACATATGTTGTTTTATAATTGAATGTATCATAAGTAGTAAAAACCATATGTTCCCGGTCGAATTTCCTCTTGAAATTGGAAGATAATTGGTGTTAGGTGTATACGTAGGAGGTATAAGTTCTGTCTATATTGCTTAGAAAAAATGCAAGTATTGGTATTCTAATTTCAAAATGGCGGTCGAAAAACCTATTTAAAGAATTTAAGGAAAAAGTTTCGAAGCAAATACAATGAAATACGTGAAAATATTGTTTTCCGACTGATTTTTCAATGAAATTGGCTCAGACAAAATTCAGCAGAGCATTAGCACAGATGCATTACTGCACACAATATTGGGTCCAGATGGATCTCACCCCCTTTTTACATGAAATTTAATACATAAAAGCACATATGAATGCAAGACTGACCAAAGTCCATTCAGTCGAAGATGACCCCCTGCAAAGCATTGCAAGCACAAAAACTATATAGAAAAATCATGTTTTCATATGTCAATAACCTACATGTACCCTGCGAGCCAAATTGGCATAACTTAAACATCAGATATATTGTGAAGTTTTTTCTTTTGTCTTAAAAACTATTCCAGTTGACTTGGGTCACTTTTGCATTCCGATATTCAATTAATTTAAGTGAAGGATAGTATAAACGGTATATCCTTTGGCGGCCGAAAAATAGTCATTTAAAACTTAACTAGGCACAGCTATTATTGTACAGACGATTTCAATCGGTTTCATCGATCCGATTAGCAAGCAGAGTCCTAATTAGATGACGTCAAGCAGTACACGTATAACGGTTTACTATTGTAAATATTACAAACATTTCTCACTCTTTGATCTTTATCGTCCATTATTTATTTTTTATATAACACGGAACGAAATTTGAATAGTGCAATGTGATTGTTGAAATATCAAGCTTTAATAGGGTATACATTTCATTGTTTTTCGCTTCCTATTACGTTTTTTCGCTCGTAATATTCATAAAATTTTTCAGAAAATAAAAGCTCAAATCAGCCAGACATTTGCTTATAAACCCAATTAAAACATCTATGACGTAGGACAAGACATGCGCACCTTTATAAAAAATGCTAATTCGCCGATTAACTAACGCTGCGTGACTTGTATTATTGAATATCAATGTATAATTTTTGACCCACATTCAAAAGGTCAAATCGGTGATTCGCTGAAGATTAAATGCGCAGAATCAGTTCAATTAGACATCAGAACCCCTGTTGAGTTGAAATTGCACAGGGCTTGAGTTAGGCGATAATACCCGTGCTAGGGTGCGTGGGCGTACAAAGAAGAAAGTGAAACGGTTTATTTCCGGCACAATGTGGTAAAAAGACAAAAGATGTTTTATATCACAAATCATTAAAGAGGAAAGATGATCTTCAAATTTTCTTATTGGTCTAACCATACTTAATTTCAATTACAATTTACATAAAAATAGGTTTCATGGGAATTTTCATCAATTTGCGATGCCAAACTTCTTTATAAATTTGGTATAAATTTCTATAGCCGTTTCTGCTATACACCGCTTTATGGTTGAATGTATTGCTCAAAAGATAAGCATTCTTTCCTGGTTTCCATCCACGGATCCCAAGTGTATGACTCCTTGGTTTCTTTGTGGTTGCACATCAATTCTAGGTAGGTAAATGAAATTATCTCAGCAAATTGAATTACACGTGTTATTTTGCTGTCATTTCAACCACTTGTTTCAACCATGGAGTTCAATGGCTAACTCTTGTTCATGATTTTCTGTCATTATCAAGACAGAAATAAAATTAAAAATATTACATTTAAACGCAACACACGTCTGTCAGAGGGCATTCGCGATTGAGTCCTGGATCAGATTTTGAGTTCTGGGTTCACAACCTTTACTGTCCCAGGTGGATTTAGCTGCTTAAAATTTAATGATAGATACTTGTCTTTTGAACGCAGAAACTTTTGTATCAAACGATATTGGCCTAGAAAAACCAAAATGAACCGGTGTGAAAGTATTCGTAGTCCCTTTGAAATGGTAGTCCGCCTTCCATAGACCATAACGGAATAAAGCGTGAAGCTAATGTTGCTTGAGAGTTGTTAGCCTATACTTTACTGTACAACCCGGACAATTAGAACGAGGGACTTACATTCCTGCTACACCGGCAAATCAGTCCAACATTTTAAAAGTGATATTCTTATTTGACTATTAAACCTTTTAATACAATTTAAAATTTTGCATCAAATTTCAAAACTGGATTCTTCAAAGTAACAGAATGTTGAACATGTTGAACATATTGGGGTGCCAACGGCCTATATGGACGAATGGTAACTCCACCCTACTTCCCCAGATCTTTTGATGGGAAATGAGCCAACATTACACTGCTGTTGTTTCATTAACCCTTTTCCCGCGCAAGTATGTCGTCTGCAAAATTAGTATAGTGGCAGTGCGAAATGGTTTTGAAAATCTTTTGATTCAAACTAAAATTTACATGAAGTATTCGTGTGCAAAAAGAAAAGGGATCTATATGCATTCCATGTCGAAATTGTATTTAGCCTTTCCCATTTTTTTCCCTAAAACTATTAAAAATTGAATATGAGCAATAATAAGGGTCATCGTCTCTCTCCCTTGGAATCTAGGTCCGTGAATAACCACAACTACCACAAATTTCCTACGAATGTGAAAATTGAACCTTTGAACCAGTTTTTGAAGAAATTTAACCGTTTGCACAGTCATTCAAATGGAACCGAATAAGTCTTACATTCAAGTGCATGCATGGAGGACTCCCATCGTCCTTCGAGGCAACTAATCTTCTACACAGTATGCAGAGTCATCCGTCTCTACACACCACATGCTGTAGAAACTGGAATAATAAAAGAAGAAACCCCTGAACATAAGACGTCAATAACCTTTTCACAGGCATTCACAATCCACCCAATAAAACTTTTGAACATATGCATGAAATCCTCGGGATGAGATTACGACAGAGGCCTTGGAAACAGCAGATTTGCACATAGACCAATCAGAAGTAAGAATCATAGCGGTTGAATTTAAGCTTCTTTTATAATCTGTTGCTAAGAAACACAAGTATGATTGAAATCATATTAAGTTAGTGAACCTGTGTTCTGTCAATGACGACCTGTTGACAAATCAGTTTGCTGAAAATCATTTCCTCATGATGATTCCGTACAAAGATTTTCGTTTAGTATAAACGGCCATATTTGCAGGAAGCCTAAAGGTGTTTTTTTCAATCAGATGGATAATGATAGAAAATAAAATGTTAAGCATTTAAGTGCATTTAGGGGGGGTCCATATGGACCCATGATTTTGTTTTTCGCGCGAAGCGCGAAAACGCAACATAACCCAATAAAGCTGTTTGGAACATAATTCGAGAATATTTTTTATATATTCATAAACTATAGTATCTTGTCCTTGTATGGTAAAAATTTCATGTTAAACAAAGCTTACATTGTGAAGTTATTGCCATTTGCGCAAAAATAGTCAAAATCAGGTTTGTCCACGGGGCAAGTTTACATGGGTGCACACATGTCCACGAGCGTTGGTTATTATCTGTCTTAATTAGCTGATTGGTTTTGCGTTACTGATTATATTAAAGAATGTGATGAAGGGACTTGCGTCGAGAACTCATCTTAGGATGAGTTCTGCATTTTCAGCAGCAATGTTTGCTACAGATCCTTCTGTTCAATTTCCCGCTATTTTCTTTATCCCTGTTCAAAACAGTACCAAAGGGATGAAACTTGGTCCTCTGTAACACAGTCTCTGTAGAACCGTTCATTAGGAAAGTCATTCCTAATGTACCATACCATCTACACATACTATTTACAGAGTTTACTTAGCCGGCCGCGTAGCTACTGCAGTTCTAAATAAACGTTCACCAATAAATTTTTTGTTCTCCCGCGACTTGTTTACTTCCTCCTCTTACCGCCTTACAAATCATCGTTATAAATGAAAACGACCAAATACATGCACTGCTTTTGCCGATTTGAACTTCGCGCCCATTTTTTTAGATTATTATGGAAGTACACCATACTTATGTTATTGTGATTCATGCACGCAAGTCAATTATAGTACTCTGAGTCAATGATATGCACTTTTAATACAATGATGATAAGCATCAACGTCATAAAGAAATAAAAACCATGCTGATTGTAGACCTAATAATGATTCTAGTGGACTTTAAAGCATTCCCGGCCGTGGACAAAGTGGAATTCGGCGTTTTTTGCGCGAGTGTCAATAACTTTGCACTGCAAGCTTTGTTTGACATGAAATTTTCACCATACACGGACAAGATACCATAGTTTATGAATATATATAAACATTATTCTCGAATTATTTTCCAATTTTAAGTTACGTGACATTGAAAAAATTCAATAACGCTTTTATTGGTCCACCCTGTATTAGAAGAGTACATCATTGCTTTTGAGTTCAATCTTTTGCCTTTATGTATAATCAGCTGATATTAAAAGCTATTAAATGTAGATTTGATTTTGTAAACTTTACAGTCAAGTGTTTCACCTAGTAGCAAACCGAACCTGCCGGACTCACAACTCTACGGATAGAGCATATATCTGACAACTAGTTGTTTTAAAATAATATAAAGAATCTCATGACCAAACGAAGACATTTAATCTACATGCGGTTGCTCGTATCGCCAGCAGTCCAGGATTAATGTCTCTTTTCTTTGAAATCATATCATGATAATAATCAAGATGATAGCACTAAACCAACCATGATAAATAAACTTGAATCACGCTGCTGACATTATACACACCCGCGCAATCAAGAATGTTTTGAAGTAAATAGAGGAAAAATACCGAATTTCAGAAATGGCGGGCGCTTCATTTCATTACCCCAGCTCGGATAAACCCATATTGCAGTTATTAGCAACATTTCGTATACAATGCACACGCAACGCTCCTAATTGATGCATGACCCCGAGATATCTTCCCGTGTTTTGGGTATAGGATAATAACTTGCCAAGGTCGCTGTATCAAAACTAACCGGCCGATTTTTTTTGAACATTTACCATTTTGTTCATGATTTATTAAGCTTTCATGTGATATTTTTTGTGAACTAAAAAGACAAAAGGGCAAACCTGATTAGGTACATTTTGTAACAAGACCCCGGTCAGTACATTCGCTATGGAGTTTCGAAATAACAACTTTCATTGGGCCATCACGCTCGCATTCTTTAATCTATCAATTTTGAACACACATGTCAATCAAGATCATGAAATTCTCGTTCTCGTGATACCATACTCATTACCATACGATAATTTTAAAGACCTGATAGAGTACATTGAAAAAACACGTAGGCTTGTATTAGCAATGCAAAGATCGCCGTGTAGCCAGGCCCCTGACACTTTATCCCCATATACTTCATAGCTCATTTGATTACCATTTCTCAATAGGCGCTGGTTAACGTTTCTTGGCTGATTGCGTGATCAATGGCTCCAATTACAAAAATGAGGACGCATTATGAATAATCCTACTCAAATAAATCCTGACATTGCCCTTGAAGTGTATTACGCCTAATTGAATGCAAGTTGTGTAGCATTCTTCAAAATGCGTCCTCGTCTTGTTCATCCTTCATGTAAGACATCATGAAATTAGTCTAGCGTGAAAACGGTTATTAATACATGTATTGATTATTTACTGATGAGTCTTTTGAGCAGTCTAACTCATGAATATTCGTTTTTGACCACATACTACGCTATGATTGGGGCCGTGTTTTGAGCTTAGTGCAGTGTCATCTCTGTTACTCTGTGGTGTAGCGTGCAGTGGACGATAACTGCAATATGCATGGTGCATGGTGAAACTATCGTCATTGAACATATGTTTAATTTCACAACTGATCAAGCAAAGACATTCAATCGCCCAAGAGACTTGCACTTGCGATATTCGCTCTTTATTTTATTTACTATTTGAGCGAATAAGTCAGAGCCAATATCGCGATAGAATGTCTTTAGGGAGACCAAATGTCTTTGGACATAATGCCTTATCGATGCACTTATGTCAAACTACGCAGTTCACTTGGTCACTGGAGCGTAATCAGCCTAGTGACCACAAGGACGTGATTGGTTGGGATGTTCGTCAATAGTATATGTGAATGTCTTATTACAATGGTTGTTTATAATGCGACCTTCAAATTAAAACAAGGTGTCAATTTCAGTTTTTTTTTTTTTTTTTTTTGGGGGGGGGGGGTTGCCTTTTATTTTAAAAACCACGGTACGGTATGGACTTGCGCTCTTCTTACGACCAAAGGTAATCATTTGCGTGCGGTCTCAATCTGGATTTGCCTTCGATTTCAGTTGTAATAGTTGCTCTATTATGACAAGATATGAAATAGTTGCTCTATTATGACAAGATATGAATCAGAAACCACATAACACGTCAATATTACACGGCAATGCACGAGTTCATATTTGCTGAAAACGACTGGTGAAAGAACACACAAATACTTGTCAAAATCAAAGTATGAAAAAGATCATGTCAACAAGAAAGAGACACCATTAGAAAACAATACCGGCTACGATTACAAATTCAAGTCGAAAAAAAAAACCACCCTCCCCACCCCAACACACCCAAAAATCAATATTAATTTTTAACCACTCGGAGAAAAATAGAAACACTGGTGACAATTCTCTAAACTTAGGAAAAGAAAATGTGGCCGTGGGGAAACTAATGCAAAAGTCACATGAAAGTAGTAATCGGCTGAGCTAACACCAGACCATATTCTTGTCGTTATCAGGTGTAATTTGGCATTGTGAGCTACCAGCATAACCAATGGCAGAATGGTAGTTATTGTGTACAGCACTATATTTAGCGCGGGTAATTCAAATGGGTGCCATAAGCCAAGTGAAAAGTGTGGAACGGTTGCCGGCGATAAGTTTGTTTGCTTGGTCGTTCTTTTTTGAATTAATGATTGCAGCCATTACAGCGCTATACATTATACATTGTAGTGTTCTTATTTAGGAACAGATAACTTGTCAAAAATGGTGGGGTGGGGTGGGGTGGGGTGGGGCTATGTATAAGCATGGAACATGTTTGTTTGAATTTCTTTACGTGATCGGTATAGTGACTAAACTTCGATTAAATCTCAGAAGTTTAACAGAATAAAAGTTTTGTAAAAAAGTTCTTAAGTTTGATATCAGAAATATTTCCGTGCCAACCTGTCAGAAATCCAGGATTATGTAACAGGTTTGCAGCTGGCTTGCATTGAACTTGTCAAAGTGGATATGGCGCAGCTTTTTGAACGATCTGAAACGTTTTCCAATACAGAATAGTAAAATTAATAATATGTGAAGATTTTGAAGATTTTAACTATTACAAAGGAGCCGGGGGCGGTACTCAAATTTGGTTTGGGTAGGGACGTGCCACTGGGAAATTTGGAAAGCCACCCATCCAAATTCCAATATTTAAGAAAAACTGATCCATCCATGTACCAAATCTTCTAAATTTTGAGCCAAATTTAATCATTTTTTCGGTCAAATTTTGCCATATTTTGGCAAAATCGTCTAACATTTTGATAAAAAAATGTCCAAATTTGCGACGAAAATTTTGAAAAGAAACTCATCAAAATACCACATTTTGGGAAGAAAAAGGACCGATTGGAATACCAGAAAGCCTGATTTGGCTACCTGAATTTGTGACACGTCCCCCTAACCCCTTTTGTACTAAGTAGCCCCCCCCCCGGGGGCAAAGAACTTCCGAAATTTCCATTGCTTCGCTCTTATTTTGATTAAAGTAAATAGCATGTTCATTTTTATAGATGATAACATCATGAATTATAATCCGATGAAAATTTCCTTCAGATAATAAAATTATTTTAATAGGCCTACCAAACTTTCTCCAGTATGTATAGCAGTGGAAGCAAAATGCATGGTTACACTATTTTTGAAAGCATTCTGTGACCGGTGAGTCCGTAATCAATTTACATTGTGGGTAGAAAAACGTCAAGACAGTCTTAATCACATGATTACATGCAGGGCTACAACGATGAAGTCAAAATATATACGCCGGCGTATAGTTTGGCGTATAATATTTCTATTCAATCAATCAATCAATCAATCAATCAATGATACAAGTACTTGCATGATAACATGCATACCCCATGAAAACATGCATAACCCATGAAGGAGTCTATTCGTACAGGGGACCCACGGCTTTACGTGACTGTCCGACCACGGAGCAAGTAGAGTAAAGTTTCTTGCTCAAGGAAACAAGGAGACGAGAACCGCCCGGCCCGGGGCTCGAACCCACACTCTCTGTATTACGAGACCCGTGCTCTAACCGCTCGGCCACGCTCCCCTCTATAAATCATTGTGTGTGAAATTGACACGTGAGTCGTCCAAAAAATTATAGACTCAACAGGTATTGCATGCAGCGCCCAAAGAAGGGGCACAGGTGACCAACGGCTTAACGTGACTTCCCAACCACGGAGCAATTAGAGTAAAGTTTCTTTCCCAAAGAAACAAGGAGACGTAAACCGCCGGGCCCGGGGTTCGAACCCACAATCTCTGCACGAGACCCGTGCTCTAGATTTAACCGTTCGCCACGCTCCCCTCTAGTCGTTACATTTATGTATTTATTTTTGTTGCTTTATTTATTTTGCTTAAACGACCTTGAAAATTATAAAGAAAAACATTTCAACTTACTTTTACACATATTTTTGAAACCACAATTTTAATCTTAAAATGTAAATTAGTAATTAAAAGCTTAAATTTTATTAGGTGTCTTCGTAAAGCTGAACTCTCAATTCATTTAGCCTGTTCAAGTTTGTCGTAAGTTATCTCATTAACGGACAAAGGATTTAGTTTACTAAAATAGTTTACAAATTGTAAATGATAAAAGAAGTATCGAATTAATCTTACCGCACAAAGGAGGCCTGTCAATCAAAGTATAGAATAGGCTATTGTCTTTGACGAAAGCAAAACGTCTAGAGGTTTTAGTTGTGCTTTTTATCGTGTAAACACAAACGGATTGTTAAGGATTACAATTTCTCAAGTGAGAATATCTATACTTATTGACTCCAGTGAATAGAATAAGTAATAGGTTAACAAAATATTTTACCATGGATTACAAAATGCATTGTTATGCACGGACAGAACATTATTTTGAACTAGCTAATTGCAGGCCTATATGTTCTAACGTACACGAAATGCAAATTGACATTTTATACGCCAACTATGGATTATGCAGACAGGCAGAGGTCAGCAAACCATGTAGGCCTATAGCATGAATTATTTTGCAACAACGTTATCTCAAGAACAAGAAAAAAGAAAGAAAAAAAGCTGAATACAATAGCGAATATTAAAGAAACCAACACGTACCTGATAAATCCGTCTCTCAGCCATGATTGCGAGTCGTGATCAGATATAAATTATTGTATTCAGTAAAAAATCACATTTCTAGTCGAACTTCGACCTCACACGTCACGACCTCCAACTACTGTCAAGAACCCGTTCCAACCTTCCTCACTTTCTGTTGTGAATCCAATCCATAAAAAGTACTTCACTTCATTTCAAGAAAGACCAATCGGGATAACCCCTGACCTCCATCACGACCTCCGACTCGGTTATTGTCAATATTCCTTATATATTCCTCATATATATTTATTTCCTATAAATTTGAACACGTTTTAAATAGTATTTCCATTGCACGTTTCAAAGCATTTTTATTATAAAATCAAGTTTCGGCAAATCACATCCTAGAATCACATTCCAAATTTGGCGCCGTACATCTTTGGTGATAATGCAAGCAAACAAGACATCCCAATTTCAGATCTTCTTAACGAGCAAGTTTTCTTGATCTAACGCTTAGAATCATAATCAATTGTTATCGATAATTATTTGATAATCGGATAATACAGGATCATCAGGTATATTCCATAGTATTCTTTCCAATTAATCAGCGCTATGATGTAAACGATCGTTAACGAACCAAAAACAATTTTGACACATAACCCTTAAATAAGGACAACATTTCCACAAAGTTCCTGTTACCAAGAGTGATAAAACTCAGAAATCCAAGACTTCGGCCATTTGGCGTGATTATCGAGAATCAGGCATCTGCATGTTGAGCACTCCGTCAATAATACCTTATTGGAAAGATTACAATTTAAGTTACATACAAAACACAAAAATTGGCTCTTTCTCTCGGAAAAGTTCTTGCCAAAATGCTCTCCTTCAAACTAAACACTCATCCGCTTCCTCTTTTTGATGAAATACTAAAGAAATCAATTCCTATGAAATACAAGGATACGAACCAAGTTCTTGACATTCTTGGCACACGAGATGTTTAACTAATTTTTAACCCTCTTCCCGCGCTTTTTGTCAGAACACAATAGAAAAAAGAACCTCATTTTTTTCTCTTAAAATATTGAAATCAAATATTCAAATTTGGTGTCAGATAGATGAATTTGTAAACCCACCATAAGTGCAAAAATTACTGAAAGGTTTTAGGGAATATTAATGTAATTAAGAGAAAATTCAATTAAATTTGAGCACTTCAACAAATTTGATAGGTTCTGGCCAAGATATACCGCGGTGACCAATTTTCACCGCATCCAAGTTTATAGGTGACACTTGCCAAAATAACTTGGATAACTTTAATGATAACAAATTTAAATACCATTCTTTGCCAAATTTGTATAAATTTTTGTTTTTAAGGTGTCACTCTCAGTTTTATCTCTTCATTAGACACAATGGGGAGACTTGATCATGATGGTGCTTACTCGAGGTGTACAGAAACTTGGGAACACGGGGAAAGATTCTGGAGGATATATGAAGATACATGTGATTGAAGATGGAGTTGAAAGTCTTACCACCAAGATGAAACTTTGGAGGAACCTAATCACGATGTCAGTTACTCGAGATGTGCATCGGGGATGTACAAGAAAGATTATGGAACAGTGAGATTTTATCATGTTATTAAAACTGAAGATGGTGGAGTTTTATTAATGAAACGGCGATAAAACAATTATTATAGAGTTTATTAGTATGCACATCAAGTTGACAAGAATGATAAAAACTGTCGAATGACTATCATGACCTAAACTTGTAGCAGATTTCTTCATCAATTTAGATGTATTTTGTGACTTGTCCTATAAACTCAAAATAGGACCACGGCACAACAAAATGGGACCATGGCAAAACAACTTCATTCATGTATACATTTTACATAAGTATTTGATGTATTCGAACATCGAGGTACTTTTAACATAATTTGTAATGGAAGATTTACTTTTGCAAATTATCAAGAGGAACCACTAATGCAACAAATTTCTCTCTACTTCTGTGCCAATTTCATCTGCAACATGAATTTTACAGTTAATTACAGATAGTTGTTCAAGGAAAACAGAGAAGTTACCAGAAGTTACCAAAACATAGCTTTGCCACCTAAACGGAAAAAAGGCCCTTCTACAAAGATTCTTCATTGTCATGATTGTAGTGATTACGACCCAAGTTGATAACTTTACAATACAAATTATTCAACATCAGATTTAAGATCATAAAGAATCCTTGAAAGTTGAAGAAGAGTTGGGAGAGACTCTTCAGATGGTTCATGCAAATGGAGCCTTGTGTTGCCTTATGCTAAGAAAGGTTTAGATTATGTAATTTACCAACGGAGTAACTGGAAATCTTAATTCAATACGTGTTAAGTACCATCATTATGCTTTTTTGGAATCGCCTTGGATCTTCTTCCTGAAATTACCAACGGAAAACAGTTGCTGCAAAGCGATCCAAATTGAGTGTATGGCATCAGAAAAATATTTTTCCATAAATTATGGAATGGAATGGAATTTTACAAAATTCATTGAGATCTTGCTTTGTTTTGCATCTCTCAATAAAAAATCGATGGTCGAGTGTGAGGCTTCTGTGTATTTCTCGTCACAATTTATTTTACATGTTTGGTGTTAAAATTTTGGTCTTAACATTTACACGAAGCATAATGTTTTACTAATTGCCAAGTTTCAAAATGGCGGACTGGATTAACTTTTCACTATGGATTTGTATGTTCTATAATAATTACATGGGTGTTTAGTTTGCGAAAATTATATTGGTAAGCTTTATTGTGCGTTATCTCTTAGATTTAAAAAAATGCTTTAAACCATATTACGGAACATTCCATTTCAAGCAAGCGACTGAAATCTAACTTATATATTGTTGATGGAGCGGAGAGCTTGAAGTTTCAATCTTGTCACTGTGCCTTTCGTAGGTTATGGTTAGGACCTACTTTGGAATTCGAGGGATAGGTGCAACGATATGGACGAAACCCGATTGACAGAATATTCATGATCTAGAATATTCAAATTTTCAAGTTTTATGTTCGGACCAAATATGGAAGTCCTAAATGTCGATGATGTAATCGACATAATCACGTGATCATAAAATCACGCCCCACCCTATAATGAACTCAAAGTTTGTTGAACTTTCGGCTCAAGGCAGGTTGCAATCAGAATTATTTATCGTATAGTTTTCTTTTAGGTGCAAATTGTTCACGAAAGACAAGATAATAGATTTTTCAATTTACAATTAATCTAGTGAAAATTCTGATAAAGATACTTTTTACACTTTTTACAAGATTTCAGTTCGGTGTGAAAGGAATCTAAGTTCCCCCTAAAATGGTAGTCCGTCTCCATTAGACCATAACGGAGTAAAGCGTGAAACTAATGTTGCGTGAGAGTTGTTAGCCTATACTTTACTGTACAACCCGGACAATAGAACGGGGGACTTCCTGCAGAAGGCGGACTACCATTTCAGGGGGACTAAGATCCCTTTCACACCGGGTCTGCTCATCAAACATTATTGCCGATTCAAGGCAAAATATTCTTCCTCATCCAAAAATCAACATCAACAATGTTTCCTTGGTGTCAAATTTTCATTCGAAATGAACACTTTTTCCTCCTTATAAATGTCTCTCATAATATATATTTTTTACCATTACATAAAGTGTTTAAAATGATCAGTCTATTCAAGGCCAAAATCAGAAAATGACAATGCATATTTGGCCTTATATACGGTCAAATGTTAAAAATTCTACCTTTTCCATGATTTTTAGTGATAAACCTCCTGTGCATAGCTCTGCTGAATCCATTCGATTTTTTGAAAGCATGTAATTAATAAAACAAAAATTCAAAGAGAGCACATACTCTTTATTAAAACAAAATGATAACCGAAATCAGAAAGATATTGTAGCTTATTGTCTGGGTATCGCTTAAAATGGAAACCATATGGGGGAGATACTAGCTCAAGTTGATTTGAAAATAACTGGCTAAGGCTCTTCGCACTTAATTATTAGTTTCCTGTTTAAGATTCAAAAAAAGGGACGAGGTGACTTTTAATTATTAATTATTAACTATTTTACCGAATTAATTAGCCGAATGTATGACGCATCCAAAACATAGCAAATGGGGGCAAAATCTACAAATACCAGAGGAAGATGCAAAAATTGCTCCAGATACATGTATAAGAAGAATTGGACCTGAACATGGAGCAATTGTTGAGTGAACTTGAGCAATTTTTGAAAATCAAGAAGTAGATGATAGAAGGATGCACTGCTTAAATGTAGACTTATTTAACGATTTCAAAGTGCTTATTGTCAGCTGTTTCAAAAAATTCATAAACTTGGGGCAATTTTATCAAAACTTGCCATTTTCAAGGAGGAATTAACCTGTTAAAACTAGAAACAATTTTTATATGTCTGTAAGTGAAATGTTAAACTTGTGTGTCGACATGTAAAAGTGTAGAAATGTCAAGTGCGAAACTATGCATTTAGCGAGGCGAGGGCACCTCCTGTCATGAAAAATTGTGTGAAGTGCTCATAAAAGAAAAAGAAACACTTGCATCTATAATTTCAAAAGTTGTTCCGTATGGCTTATAACGGTTGTTTTATTGTGTCATTGTATAGGCCTATGTTTCATCAGTTTTCAATGACCCAATCGTCTGTAATTATAGTATTTTTTTTGCATTCTATGCTTCTTCTTTTTTTGGGGGGGGTGCATATTTATGTTTTTGAGGTCAAGGAATCAATTTTTCAAATTTTTGACAGAATTGAATTTTCCGTTTTCGTAAAATTCCCCTTCAAAATCAACACGACGGAAACCATAATCTTTGTAAACAACCAACATTATTTTCTGTACATGGTATATGGCAGTATTAATAATTGAACATGTACAATTGAAGCCATGATATTAATGAAAGATTCATCTTTTTGTGAGCTGCTGAATTGTCACTCAAGTAAAGCCCAAACAATACAAGAACACATTTTGTATCACATTGTTTGCGCTCGCCTCCGTTTATGGTGTTCAAGATGATGATTTTATGGGTTTCGCGAGCGGTAATTTTTACGTTGGAACATTCATAGAATTGAAATTTGGTGACTATTCTGTGCTGGATAGAGACGGCTTAAACTCTTAATTGACGATCGCTATTCAGTTCATGAAAATATCCACAGAAATTTTGATTTCTCGGCGAAAATGTCAAATAATTAAATAGATACAAATAATTAATTATTTGACGCTGTACCAATTTTGGACGCGCGCTGTAAACAGGAAACTAATAATTAAGTGCGAAGGGCCTAATGTTAAAACAATCACAATATTTTGTAAGAAAAACTGTGCCATAAAATGTATAGTATTTTAACACAGAAGTCTTTCATTGTCATTTATTGTATAATTGGCTACAACATGTACAAAATTAAGTTAATGTTCTTGTTGCCATCAAATCACCAATTATGCCGTTGTATAATGACAATAGTAGCCTACTCGGTCAAATCACCAAAGCCGTTGCAAGGATAATTATAGAACTCGATCAAATCACCAATGCCGTTGCAACGACAAGAGAAGACGTACTCGATCATATCACCACTGAATGTCGTTGCAATGACAAGAGTACTCGATCAAATCACCAATGCCATTGCAATGACAACAAGTTGATTCACTTTCAATGCCTTGATTCTCCAATTTATTTAAATCTTTCAGATATGCTTTTCAACTAGACACAATCTGAAATTAAAATCCTTTCATTTGCTTTTTAAATCATAAAAATTGACAAAGCCAATGTCAGGTTATCTCTATTTAAATGACACATGTATTCTTCATTTCTTTTTACGAACTATTATACACAAAATAGTTATTGCATTATTGAAAGAATCTATGCAGCAATCCATCTGTGATCGTTTTTTAATGCTCTCAGTTCTCACTGGATCAATTTGATTGAAAAATTAACCTCTCGCTTACTTTTGTCTTGCCCTTCCCTGCATACCAGACTGGCTAACAATATTAACCCAAGTAACATTTTCCTAAGAGCTCTCTAAAGCTACCTTACTTGATAATTGCCTATTTAATATTGAATGTAACAGGTAATAGTGTTTCATGTCTACATGAACAGATTACCGCGTAAATGGTTTCAAAATACTATTTTTTTTTGCCAGAATTTTAAACATGTTAAAAGAACACATCTTCGTATGGAAATAAAAGAATTTTATTTCTTTGTTTATCTGTTGAGATCGTGTAGGGAAAATGAAAAACATACAAAATGTACTAAAATGAAGGTAACATATATGAGATTGGATTGGTCAATGATTTATTGTTATGATTTAAAAAGCAAGGTAAAGTGTTTAATTACAGACTGTGCCTAATTGTAAGCCTAATTATCTCAAATATATGAATTATAATGGACACACAAGGCATTGAAAGTGAAGTTCTTGTTGGCACACCCTGTATATACGACGGGGTATCAGAAAGTTTTTAACTTTACCCAGAAGGGATGGAGCTACATCAATAAAATTTTGTCAGAATAGTCACTCGCCTTACTGTATATTAGGGTACAGAAATGGTTTCAAAAGTAGTTTTACTTCCTTTACAAGTGGCGATTGATGTCATCTACCTACTCGCTTAAAACATTAGCTACATTGCATTGAGGAAATTGAGACATGCAGCGTAACTTGCATCCTTGCATTTGAAGGGTTACAGGGCCAAGTAAATCTTAATGGCACCACCACCAAAGTTTTATTGTTTGATACCATAGTAAAGGGCATGGTTTCCCCTTTCCATTGATACCAAAATAATGGAAATCGGTCGATGAATGACAGTATCACGTAATAAAACATCGCCGATCTGAAAATGTTGATTTTCATTGAAATATAAAGATGGATTTTGCAATAGACAGATAGAGGGGTATGTGGGCAATCAGTTAAAAGTGGGAGAAACTTTGCACATTGACTATGCATACATCCATAAAGTATGTCATAATAAAATTGCATGCCTGGCTCTATTTTCTTCTGAGGAAAGGTTAAACTTTTTGTTACTGCTAATTTAAAAAGAAAAGAAAAAAATACAGATAAGAGACTGAACTTGAAACATCTCATATCAACTATTATGCCCGTATGCCGTAATCCGATGCAGGAACTTGGCATTGCAAAATTTAAACATCTAATATTTGATCTATTATCGTCATTATATATCATTTACATGTTGATCTACACACTATCAATATGGA
>JXSR01S010783.1:0-29729 GCA_000969725.1 Ophiothrix spiculata
ACTGCTGATCGCAGTGATCGGAACCTTCACATCATGCACCTAAAATTACTCCGCGCGGTAAAATCATAATAATGATGTCATAATTGACCAATCAGCAGCTAGAAATTCCCGTCGAAATCTGAACAATTTTTAAAGAGATATTAAACAATAAGATTATTTAAGGAAAGGCGTTGGATTTGCCGCTAGTCTTAGAGGGCGATATATACATTATAATATACCGAACCCTGTAATACAACGCCTTGGAGAAAGGCTAACTTTTACCGTAATCCACGTTGCAATCTGACTGTGTGTACCATTCGCCACCACAGAGGAGAAAACCAAAGATGGCGCCGACTGCGCGACATATGGGGCAAAAACTGGGGAGAGTGCAGCGCCAGCATCGGGGATGTTTGTTCAGGAAGCTACTCCAGGTCAGGAGAGCTTTTTAAAACTCCCCTGGCTATTTTAAAACTGAGTCCCTGGAATAGTAAGTTTGTTTGACATAAATTATATATGTGACTTGCTCCCACATAACCCGGACAAAGTCGCCAGAACACTTAAGGAGATATAACCCAATAAACTTGTCAGAAATTAATAGAAAACAAAGGAATTTTCAACCTAAATGTCACTTTTTTACATACAAAACATTGAGTGATCCTGGAGTGTGATATATCATTGGAAAGCTTATAATTTTGCCATTTTAAATTTGGTAAAATTTGAAAAGGGATTTTGTGCGACTTTGTCCGGGTTTCGACAGAGCAGGTCACATATAGTAAATCAAGCCAATTTGTTTGGAGTCATATTGTCACATGTAGCCGTAAGGTGCGTTACAAATTCGGGAACGCTAGCACTAGTTTTAGGTATAGGCTTCCGAATTCGGCCTGAGTGCCTATAGTATATGACTCATGAGGCACGAGTTGAGTGCAATAATAAACCCAACATTTTTACTTACTATCTAGAAGATCATCAAGCTCAGTGTCATCCTTCAATTCTTCTTTCGTATCTTCGCTGTCTTTACTTGCACTTTTTGGAACGTTTTCAGCAGCCTTTTCTTCAGAATCAGCCATTTTTATGCACGAAAATGTCTCGTGATTGACATAAAATAGACTTTTTTGTTTGACCTTTGAACTAAACATCATCCCCTGAAGACGCCCATTCGCCAATGACCTATGTAACATCCAGTTAATCGTTACGGGCAAAGTTCAAACTATGCGGCTAAATTTTCACAACTTGAAATGGCTACAACACTTAGCAAAGAAGACTATTTAAAGCGGTATTTGTCGGGAGACAATGATGAGACGAAGAAGAAAAAGAAGAAGAAGAAACCTCAAGGAGTTGTTAAGGCAGGAAGGTATTTGAAAGATCTGTGATTGTTTCCTTTAGCAATGAAATAAAGGTTAAAAATGAACCTGTCGAATTCGGAATACATGCATGATGATGATCATGATCATGACATGAATTCTAATACAGTGGTAGTGCCGTGTGACCTATTATATACCTTACACGAAATATAAAACCTGCGCATAAGTAGGCATGTTCATAAAATATTAAAAATCATTTGTTTTCAACAAAATCATGAAAATGATTTTAGATGGAAGGATATTTTGGTTTAATTACCTTCAAAATGAGTGGTCAACCATCTGAAACGGTGAAGGAATGGTGAAGTTGTGGGTGAAAAACGGGTCCCGAAAAATCCCAAAATTTGGCAAAAAATTGTGACCCTGAAATTGCCATTGACTGTGTAATGTTCTGTGTCAAGACCCATTTTTTTTTTTTTTTGGCTTGTGTTTCTCGAGCAAATTATACCTAACTTTGTAGCTTGAACTCCCGATATAGTGTTTTCATTTATTAAATTTCCCTGCGTACTGCATCGTTTAACCCGAGCGTAACGTGCTCGATCATCGGCGCTTCACAAGCACTGGAATTAGGCCAATCACGCGCTGTAAATACGTGCGACTTTCACGCAAACGACTGTGGCAACAAGCGTCGTTCTCCAAAAAAAAACCGAACGGAGAAATTTAATTGTGAAAAATACTATATCCCCGTGGTTAAGGTGGTTTCAGACTAGCTGTCGTTGCGGCACACGACAAAACATCTGCAATTTATAGTTGTCGTACTGTAGCACGACACATTTGCATATTGCCGCAATGCCAATGGTCTGTCGCAAGAAAAGTTGAATTTATTCCAACTCAAAATTTTGTGCCGTTGCGACCATCACGACAGGGTATTAGGGTAATCGATATATCAGCTTGTCACATGTCGTATGTCGTATGGCGTAGGACAGCACGACAGGCTAGAAACCAGCTTTAAAGTCGCGTGAAGAAAACCTTTTCATTCTTATGCGTCTGGTGCGCCGAGGTTAAAGTTCAAACGCAACTCACGCGATACTCATGAGCTCGCGTGATTTGTCTGTTCTGTTACTGTGTGACTTGATGATAGATGTGATTGGTTTGTTGGTCCTGCCCAGAATGAAGAGGGTTTTTTCAGATTACTATAGTGACAGTCCCCAATGACTCTACCTGATATGTTTCGAATCTATTGTTCACACATAATTTCTTACCCGAAATTTCTGGCAGTGGTATTGCTGGTATTTTTTTTTGCTTGTGTTTCTCGAGCAAGTACCTTCCTAGCCTAGGACGTCTTGATTGGTCGAGAGCCGTTACATGCGTACGCGGGCATGAACAGCGATCATGGCTAATTTTTGCCCGGATTTTGACATTTTACAATAGGGGCAATTCCATACCAACTAGGACAAAAGACAAAAATTTCAAATCAATATTACACTGTTTATTTTATTTTGATTTGAAAGATATAAAGACCCTAAATGGCAAGGATTAATTTTTTGTAATTATCATACTTGGCACATTTTGTTCTTCAGTCGTCCTAGTGAAGTTGGTGCACTTGCATGTTTGATTTTTCTAACAAAATTGTTAAAATTGGTCAACAATTTATTTAAAGCAATACTATCAAGTGTTAAAAATGAAGCGCCCCCTGTAACCCATGACTTTTGATTTTTTGGGCTTATTGGGTTTGTGTTTGGTAGATATGAATACCCTCCAAACGAATTGGCTCAAAGATGCTTACTTTTTCTGTTATGGCCATTTGTTGAATTAAATTCGGGATCCTGAATTTAATTCAACATGTATTAGTACAGGAAAGCATACATGTGCTTTTTATCCATTTTTTGGTGGCAAAACAATTTTTTCACAAAATACACTTGAAAACGCTTTTTTTCACATTCCTCCATTTTATGCTGTTTTTACTCTAAACAAATTTTGATCAAAATCTTATTGTATTGCTTTAAGCTCCATGACAAATAAATTTATTCATCATAAACACTTTTATAGCTTTTAAACAATCATTAAGAGTTCATAGTTCGTAAAAATCCATGAAAATTTACATCAAAGGCTTACTTGTAGCTCATGAAATCTACGTCAGATTTTCCTAAGACATGTAATGTCTGTTTTTATGACCGTTTTTATGCATGTTTTTCTTCTAAGCAAATACAAATTTAAAGCAGTCAATTTCAGTTTCACTTTATATTCTCTGTTAGTTTGCTTGTTGCTGTACTACATAATACCTTTGGATTTTGAAATAAATACTTAAATCTGATTTTGTAGCCATTACGGACATTTACATTTTGTTGTTACGGACATTACACACAATTACAGTATTTCATCTAGACACAACTTAGTTTTTTTTCTTTTAAGTCCTTAAAATATGAGAGGGAGTTAGTACTAACTACCAGTATTGCCTACCTCTCTCTATTGTGCTGCCAAAGGTAACAAATTAAATAATACCCTTTCATGGCACATTTCAGTGGATTTTGTAATATTTTAACAAAAAAAACCTTATAATAATATGTATGCACCTAAAGGTGGTTTCAGAGTTACTCAAAATATTAGATGTACAATGAGCAGTTTCACAGATACTTTACCTGAGAATTTTGGGAAAGAAGTATAAGAAATGTAATGTCCGTAACACTCTCTGATATTGGGGTTTTCAGCAAAGATTGACCTCCTTCACTAATTTAAAGACATGTTTGCTTTGTTTAAAAAGCATATTTACAGAGAAAATTGTCATAGGGCCTATATGCCAAACCAATGCCAGTAAATATGATCCTTGTCTGTAATTTTACAAAGTTGATCGAAAATATGTCTGTTAACATCCTCAAAAATGCAGGCATTTTGAGTGAAAAGTAGGGGTCAATTTCAAACCTTAGTTACACATGGAAAAAACAAGTGCTGTTATTTAAATTTGATTTTGTTTTGAAGAAGAGGTATCATACTTTATATCCAAAGTGGAAATTTGACCAATAATTTATTTTCAACACTAAAAAGTTGCTCCTTGATATTCCAAAATCGGAGCGTTTTCCGTAACGTTTTTGGTGTAATGTCTGTAACGGTAAAACGGAGGTGCTGCAGTGTCTGGTCAATAGCTAACGATAAATTTTGTTCATATTTTGGAAGAGAATGTATTAATGGGTATAACTTCATACCAAAATAAGATTCATCTCACTAAAGAGTTCACAGAGTTGGTTTTGCCAAGATGTCTCACTCTAAAAAAGTCTTGTCCTTTTGGTGTAATGTCCGTAACGCAAAGTTTGACAACCTGTATATAAAAAATGTGAGTGGTTCAATTTCTGGAAACTGGATAATATTATTAAAGCCTAAAGTGTGGTCTTGTTAACTAGTAAATAACATTTGCTCAATTTTTTTCTTCTAAGTGTGCCTGGGAGGTGCTTGAAAGAAAAAAGAACGCTCCCAATTTAATGTCCGTAACGGTGGAATTGCCCATAGGCCTATTTTATACATGAAAAGCCTAAGGTGTGAACAGGGTTCCAAGGTTCTAGTCAGAGCATTTTTGGAGCTGGGCGGTAAATAAATCCAAGCCAAATAGTCCTGGCACCATGACTTGACTCAGTCAGGACTAAGCGAGAGAAAAGCTTGCCCCGCACGGCCGGGGTCAGGAGCCCGCTTAATGGGCCATAGGTGTATCAAATTGCAAAAAGGTGCTTTAAATTACATAAAAAGGTGCAAAACTACTGCTTTGGAAGCTGAGTCGGGCGGCATAGTCAATTGGCATCCGCCCAGCGTCGCCTGACGTGGCTAGAACCCTGCAGGGGTCATTAATATTTTCCGTGCGTGATCGCTTGATTTTGCCCGAGGGCGAGATGGCGCTCAGTATTGCGAAGCGATTACACACGGAAAATATGAATGAACCCTTTATTGATGGAAAGAATGAGTCGGCAAACTGGTTTGTTTTAATGAAGTTCGAATTCGTCTGTGTTTATTTTCTTGGTAACATAATTATTGATATCTAAGTCAAGTTCTCCATTAAGTTAATTATTTTGTGGCATGCAGTAATACATGTTGGATATCTCGATCTGCGTTGTTCTAGACTGTTCCAGCATGATAGTAACACTTGAATGTCTATCATAATCTCCAAAGACAAACCGGGCAGAGCTCTCACCTTTGGACTCTTTCAATAAAATTGGTTGTTTTCTTTAGAAGAAGAGTTACAAACTATACTCAAGATGCAGTCGAACTAATGTTTGATATCATTTCTCTTTGACACCTCATGATGCACCATAAACATTTCTTCTGATGAAGTTCGATGTTTTTGTAGCTCTCTGTGTTGCATGTTTTATTTGTCCATTCGGTTGTTTTCTACATCCAGATAGGCCTACTAATAATATTCTCTAACTTCTGAAGTTGTTCACCCATCATAGTATTAAAAATTTCTGGGTATTATATAATTTGCAATCCCATGGTCCCTGAGTCTTTCTGGATATCCTTATGACATTGCATTTTGTTTCATTGAACTCCATGCCAAAGAAGTGGCCCCTTAAAACTCCTTAAATTTCCAAGCCTGGGGGAACCACACCACCCACTTTTAATGTGAAATTTCTGAGTTAATGGTTTTCATTAAAGGGGTGCTCAAAAGTGTTAGGGTTTAACACAGCGATAAGAGCCAAGTGCTGACCTATATAATGTATAAATTCTGATCCTCTTGCACATTACCTATACAATGTAGGTGTTTTGACCAAACTTCATGATATAGTGATAATGAAATATTAAACCAAGCTTTGTCTTTTGAAAATTGCTGGCGAGCATTAAATGGCTCTCCTGAAGCTGTTTAGGTGAGCATTGAGGAGAGCAAAACAAAGGCTAAAAGCAAAAAAGATAGGAAACCTCACATTCTAGAGCAATTGAGGAGACCAATTAAGAAGAGCAAAACTCTGTAGCGCCTTAAAAGACAATCCCTGTAAAGCCTGGTCACATTGTAGTGATAATGATAAAGCCCTGTTCACTCTGTAGTAATAATAATAAAGACATAGTCACACCGGTGATACATTGGTGCTACGACACTGATCACTTAATTGATATTTCCGTAATATTTTTGGAAAAATCTTCCTCCATCTTCAGCGGCAGTTGGTTGAATGATGACTGGTTGATTCTCTTCTTCTGAACATCAGTGAATGTTGTAGTTTAGTAAATCTTATTTTGATGTTTTTGATCAACACGCATCTGGTCATTCTGGCTGTTAGAGATGTGCTGGGACCAGACTACTAAGAATATAATATGTGACCATTCATCCAAAACCAGCCGTAAATCCCACCTCTTGTCATTTTCACTTTTTTAAATATTTGCAAAGACCATGCTTTAAGGATTAAAATGACACCTTTATGAAGTTCACACGATTTCCAGAAGTCAAGTTATGGTCCGTCAAAGGTTGTCAGGGAGTAAAACATATAACTGAGATAAACGTGTTCAAAGATTAGTAAGCCCTATATTTTTTCTGTTGATTGTCTTAAAAATATGCAGATATATTTCAAATTTCCTATCATTTTCTTGAAATGAAACTTTGCTGGTATTTTGTAATAAGCACAAGAATTGTGAATCTGTCAAAAAATCAATTTCGGCAGTACACGACCTGGACATGTATTTTCACCGTAGTGCAAAATGAAGTTTCTGGCATTTACAGCTCAGTCATATTATTTAAGCTTTCATTATACAGGGTAGCTTCTTCAGTGGCTAAGCACTGCTATTCTAGAAGGCCCTGTTTTAGTTGTAATACATATATAACATAATTTAGAAATATTTACAAGAAATTATATAAAAATAATATATACAAGACATAAAATTATAGTCAACATGCAAACATATTCAAACATCATTAATTAAATATTTGAATTGCCCAAGAGACAAAGAATTATATTTTGAACGTGTGTCAGTATCAACAACATTGTTCCAAAGGTTTGCTGCTCTAACATGAAAAGTTCTGAAACTAGAATTTGTTTTAAAGCGGGGAACAACAAGCATGTTCGATGAATTTCCCCTTGTACTGTAACTATGGGTAGTATGAGTGAAAACAAAGTTTGAACACAAATAATTTGGGGCTTCCCCAATGAGACACTTAATTAATAAGAACATGTTTCTTCCAAGTTACATCAAGCTTTTGCCAATTGAGATCATTCATCATAGAATCAACTGAAGTTCTAATATGTGCTGACAGAATAATTCTAGCAAGGTTGTTCATAAGAATTTGTAGCCTGTTAGTAAGAGTGAAAGAGCTATTAGACCAAACTTGACTACAGTAATTAAAGTGTGGCATCACTAAAGAATCGGCAAGTTTCTTAAGAATATAATTTGGAAGATAATATTTGACACGGCGAATTACACCACAACGTTTGGAAACATTGGAAGCAATGAAGTCAATATGCTGAGCCCAAGTCATTTGAGCATCATTTGTTTTACTGAGATTTAGCGTAAGATTATTTTCCTTAAACCAATCAGCAACTATACTCATATTATTATTAAGACTAGTTTGAAGAGAAGAGGGCTGGACAGGCTTGACAGCCACATGTTAACAACGTATGTCATATGTGTTCAGTCTGTTTTCATCTTTCCCATTTAGACTCCAACAATGTAGAATTTTACAAGCACTTACAAAAAAATTGCAGAATTTACCCTTTTAAAACATTACTTGCCACTTCTGTTAAATATTCATTGCCGGTATTTCATTTGTTTAGAAACATTGTGATTCATGATGATGACATTGATGTGAAGAAGCTAATACCGGACCAGAAAGATGAGACTGTCGACCAACTCAATGTCGATGAAGCTCCGTTGGTGGCAGACTTTGTAGATGAGAGACCTGCTGACGAGGTGCAGTTACATTGATGTGAAGAAGCTAATACCGGACCAGAAAGATGAGACTGTCGACCAACTCAATGTCGATGAAGCTCCGTTGGTGGCAGACTTTGTAGATGAGAGACCTGCTGACGAGGTGCAGTTAGAACAATTCAGGAAAAGCAAAAAGTGGAAACTTATGAATAAAGATAAAGGTAATATCTTCATACAGTGATGTTGAGGCCCGGGGGGGGGGGACTTAAATTTGGTTTGGGTAGAGACGTACCTCTTGAGAAATTGGGAAAGCCACCCATCCAAATGCCAATTTTAAAGAAAAATTGACCCGTCCGTATACCAAATCCTCTAAATTTTGAGCCAAATTTAATCATAAATCTCAATTTTTTCTGTCCTTATTTGCTCTATTTTGGCAAAATTTTCTAACATTTTGAGAAGAAATGTCAAAATTTGCGGCATTTGGCGCAAATTTTGAAAAGTAAACCCATAAAAACACCACATTTTGCAAAGAAAAAGGACCGATTGGAATAACAGAAAGCCTGATTTTGCTACCCGAATTTGCGGCACGTCCTTATGCTCTTTAATTCAACATAGCAGATTGAATAATGCTAGACTTCTACATCAATCATCTAGGACCTCTTCCTTCTTTAATTCAATGTTCATTTCTCTCCCTCGCCTTTGGGATGAAATACCATCTAATTTACATTTGGTTAACAATCTCCCCTTTTTTAAAGATGGTTGTAAAAGTCATTTTTTGGCTTTACTTAGTTGATTTCATTCATGGTGCAGTTTGTAATATATTTAGTTTCTTTGACATACATGTATTCCATATTTCAGATGATCATGTTTATTATGCTTTGTATGGTATTTTAAGTCAAATACTTGATATCATTTGTTTACAGTCCTCATTATTTATACATAATTTTTTATTTACATATATGTTTTGACTAAGGATAGGAGAGCACTTATGTGGTTGGGCTAATTAGCCCATTCTTCCTATCCTGAATTACTTGCCTTCTTGTTATAATTTTCAGTGTTTGTTCTGTATTTTATTTTGTCAATGAATATGTAAAGTAATATTTTCATGTTCTTGATTTGTAATTTAATGTGTTGAAGTGCAAGAAATTCCAATAAATATTATCTTATCTTATCTTATCTTATCATAACCCCTTTTGTACTAAGTAGCCTCCCCCTCGGGGTTGAGGCTAATGAATTATTTATAAGTTGAATCTTCACTCTGACTTTTGACCAGTTGGATGTTGTGAATAGAATGTGCTACAAAGACTTCTAAAACATTTAGTAATTGTGATTACTTTTTTGAGAACCTTTTAATCTATATTGTTATTCTGATCATAAAATTTGTTTAAAAGGCCATGGTTGCAGAAATCTTGAGTGTCATTATATGTCATAAACTGGCGAACATTTGACCCAGTGTGAATTGAAAATCATCCGTCATGTAATCTTTACATTGCATAAAATTTTGAGTTTGGTTCATTATGTCTCTTTTACAAATCATCATATGAAGGTCCTATGAAGGAAACATAGATTATACTGGCCAAGAGAAGATATCGTGTGTATCCCATCATGCATTGCTTCCTATGGGAAATTTTGCAATATTACATTATGTGAGTAGTTAGTGATGGAATGCCAATAAATCAAAATTAATTGTTGTAATCTTGCATTTTGGGTATGTTTCATCACTAACTACTCACATGACAAAAATTACAAAATTTTCCATAGGAAGCAATGCATGATGGGATACACACGATATCTTCTCTTATACTGGCCTATCACGTTAGTGGTTCTATTGAAATCTGTTGTCGTAGTCAGTAGTCAATTGTTGATTTGAATATTTTACTTTAAAATCATCACACGGTCATTTTATTGATCAGGTAGAAGTCGACAATGCATATGCCTTGGAGCATGTGTTGCCAAGTGGATAGAGGTGCCCGTCCCATAATCCATAGGTTGTTAGTTCGAGCTCCGCTTGTGTCAACGTGTTGTGTCCTTGGGCAAGGCACTTTATCCTCATTGCCCCTTGCAACATTTCGTGTTTGTGCTTATTCATTGGGCTGCAGTCTACAAACTGCATTGTGTTTAGCCCAGTCTACAAATTGCATTGTGTTTGTGTGTTTAATAATTTCAAAATTCTAGCAGATCACAATTACAGTTTGAAATAAAAACCTTAGCTTATCTAAACTTTACATTATTGGTTGACCATGGAATGTTTGTGACAACATAGAATAGAATACTCAATACTTGTTTAAAAATAAAATAATATAAACTCCGCGTCATAAGTTCTTACCCATGATTTCGACACGCCTGCAGATAAATTAAATGAACGTTTTTCTGAATATTTTTGGCACACCATTCAAGTCTTATCAATTTGTTGTCAGAATGTATCAAGTTCTTTAACATGCGATACTGATTTGCAAAGAACAAGTGATTTTAAAAATTTATACCTCTGAAATCAATTGTTGTAAATTGATCAATTACACAGACAACCATTATCAGTATAAATGAATAAATAAATTGCAGGTGATTTATAGTGCACTATGCGGTCCCCCTGACTTGTAATTCCACACGGCCTCAGCACACTTTACAGAGCAGTTCTAATCATTGAGTTAAATCACTACCTGACTCCCTGGGGCCAAAGGGCTTACTGCGGCCTACATATTGGCGCAACCCTAGCTTGAGCAATTCACACCCTCATAGAATATACAGTTTTCGCACACTCAGCTCCCAGCTGGACTCGAACACAGAACGATCAATATCTTATGTTTAACAGTCCGAGAACTAACCGACTGAGCTAGCAAGAACTATACAGGGCCAGTGGTAACTGTTAATACAATATCAAACAGGTCAATAATGCTACCATATGCTGTCACGATGAATTGAACAGCCTGGGCTGTGGAGTGAATCCTGGTGCCATTGATCCCGGTTACTCACAGTAGGCAGTCATGGTTTTTGTGGTTTTACCTCCAGTGTGTCGTTCAGGAATTTACAACAATTGAGTTCAGAGGTAAAATTTTAAAATCATCCGTTCTTTGCAAATAGGTATCGAATGTTAAAGAACATATCACGTTTTTGGGCAAAATTGTGTGACATTTTCAGGTCATTTTTGCTATATTTAGTGCCTTTTGGTGAGTTAAAATTAATTAAAATGGGTCATAAATGATAGTGTACAAACCACTTTTGAATATTATAGGCATAGATTGTGAATCAAATGATGGATTCTTTGCATGAACATATCTCAGAAAGACGGTTCCTCGTGTAAGCTTTGGTGTCCCGCTTACACAAGGAACGTTGTGAAACTTTACATATGAGTTTTGAATCCTTAAAACCAAAAATGTTGGCATTTTTAATTCTATTATGTTGGCATTTATCTAGTTTTAATAATTTAGGATGAATATTTAGTGAAAATACAACAAACTGGAAAATTGTGACCCGTTTTAGTTTTTGCTGAAGCCATGTGTATCCCGCCAAATATTACGTCGGGGCATATTGAAGGCCCATATTCAGTATGTTAACACACATTGTTTGCTGACAATTGTACCTAATTTGCTTCATATTTGTGGTTTCTTTATAAAAAAATATCAAAAACTTATTAATTTCAGTCGTATTTGGAAAAAAAAGCGAAATGAATTTTTTGTGTCCCGCTTACACAAGGAACCTTGAGGTATCATTTTCCTGATCAAAAATTGTGTTAAAACATGTCTTTTGCTCCTTAAGTGGATTTCTGTCTGTAATTTGATCATTTTTATGGAAACAAAGACAAAACTAGTGTAAAACATGCCTTGCAATGCCCAACTGACAAGTTCCCCGGGTAAGGGGGACACCGACGAGGAACCCTGTTTTTCCTACTTTAATCACTATTGGGGGTATTTACTTGCTCTGATTTTAGTTCAGAATGTTTGCTATATCTCAATTTTGAAAGAACTTCCCCAATAAGAAATTAACTTGAAAGTTATGTTAAAGAAAAAGCTAAGGAAAAGCTGATTTTGTTGTGTTAGGGTCAAAACAGCTATGTCACAAGTTGTGTGCCTTATTTATGGAAATACCCATCTGCAGGCATGTCAGATGTATGGGTAAGAACTTATGACGTGGAGTTTATATAGGTTGTACATACATTGTAGCATTCTTCCCATTGATCAAAGCACGTTACATTTATCCGTCATCACAAGAACATATTCAACCACCTTACAATGTCTAAGGCATACACTCATACTGTACACAGTACTCAGTGGACTATATGTGCAGTAACTACCCTATATATCATAATAATGAGTTGATGAAGCAACTGATTGATATTATTAAACCCTAATACCACTGACCCTCGCAAAATCCCACAAAATCTTGAAGTCCAAATACGTCACAGACCGGAGTTAGCTATAATGTTGGATCAGGATCCAATTCATATTTCGTCCCGATTGGCGCAAAAATTTTGCTAAATTTCAGCCAAAAATCGATGTAAAACCTTGATATTTGTGCAAAAATTGGCTTATAATGACTATAATTTTAGGGATAGTTAAAGTAGTAAAATATATCGTCCTGATATTTTGATATTTGTCCCACCAGCGTCCCGCTTTTTCGAGCCAGAGGGGGAAAGTGGCTCCCTGCTTCGTACAGCCCTGGTCACAGACCGGAGTTAGCTATAATCACAAAAATGTTGCCAGGGTCGCATATACCCGTTGGCTTGCATCGGTGAATGTTGGATCGGGATGCAAGATGTCCCGGGTTCGATTCCGGGGGAAACCACCCATTTTTAACATGTAAATTTCTGAGGAGATAGTTTTGAAACAAAGAAGTGTTAAGGTTAAATGCCTTGCCCAAGGGTATAACTCATTGACTGTTAGTGGGGCTATTGATTCAAAGTCCTGCCCTGTTCCAGTAGAGCACATATTTATCTCTTAATTCAAACATTTTTTTTCAAACAACAGATGAAGAGACAGCATCTGGGTCTGGTTTGGCTAGTGATTCACCACGCAGTGGACGCCATCTTCAACGTGATGCAGATTCGGATCAGTCACCTCCAAGGAAACACAAAACCAAAGAAGTACCTGTGAAGTCTAAACCAAGTCATAAAAACAGACATGATTCAGACTTGGATATGTCGCCACCTAGAAGGACTAGACATGACAGTGATTCTGATGTGTCACCTCCAAGAAGGTCGAGACATGATAGTGATTCGGACATGTCCCCTCCAAGGAAGACAAGACATGACAGTGATTCTGACATGTCACCACCTAGAAGGACTCGACATGATAGTGACTCAGATATGTCACCACCTAGAAGAACTCAAAAACATTCGTCTAAAAATAGACAAAAACAAAGAAGACATGATTCAGATTCAGATTTTTCCCCTCCTAGAAAAAGTGCAAGAAAGGATGATCTGTCTCCAAGGAGAAGCAAACATTCACAAGGGTCTCGCTCTGCTCGGGGTGCTGACCCAAGAAAGAGGAGGGGCTCTGATGGCGATCTTTCACCTCCAAGAAGAAAAAGAAGAGACTCTGGTGACCTTTCACCTCCAAGGAGGAAAAAGAGGAGAGATTCAGATAGCGACCTATCACCCCCGAGGAGAAGGAGAGGAGGTTCAGATAGCGATTTGTCACCTCCAAGAAAGAAACTTGATAAAATGGCTTCTGGTAAGTGTTTCAGTTAATTACTGAAAATATTGTAAGGAGGTTTCAAACCTTTGCCTGGTATTCTAAATTTACTATAGGCCTAAATAATTAAAATAAAGGCCAAAAAATGAAAATTGATAGTTGATAGTCCAACCTAATTTTGAAATTGAAATTTTGAAACACTTTTGGGCTTACAAATGTGTAGTTAGTCAGTTTATTGTTCATATCTTATGGTAGTAATATATGAAAAAAATTGAAGAAAATATACAAATTTTGAATCTGTTATAAATTATGCGTATAACTATCTGCCACTTACTTGACATGTGAAACTGTACAAAAATAATGCTCAGCATGCTGAAGTTGAGAGTGTGCCCTCGCTCAGCAGATCCAAGTGGGATTGACCACAAATACGACTTCTGCACAATATGCATAAGTGAAGTGCACAATTTTATTAATCTAATTCATACATTTATAAGGATGATTATGATGTTAACGTGATTACTTCATTTTGTTTGCTTCTAAAAAAAATGAGGAGGGCGGGGAGGCAATCAAGTATAATGTAGTAAGCAGACCAAGAAAAAGGTGAATTAGGATTGTTTTTAAGGATTGAAGGGTGAATCAAGTGACACTATTTAGGTTATCAAAACAGCAATTTTCAAGAACTGGGTACTTTTTCAAACTCTAGTGTGAAAAGGGTCACAATAAGACCCTCCATTTAGGATTTGAATTGCAGGAATAGGGTATAATTTTGCTTCAGAAGAAAATCACCCTTTAGGTGGTGTTTTGAAAAACTGTGGTCACGCCTGCTTACATATTTTTACTAATGTGGCTCTCCGGGAGAAAAAAACACAGAAGTAGTTTACAATCATCCATAATGTTTTTTCCCTCCTTTGAAATTAAAATTGCCATTTACACGCAAGAAACAATACGTGTTCGAAGAATTGTACTGCACACTATACAATGGGAAATTGAAACTATAGATGGTATGAATGCATTAAAGTTTTATTTAATCAATTAAACTGGTCATGTTTAATGTGAAATGCATGAATATAATAAATGATATAATAGTGTTTAATGTGTTTCTACACATTTTGCCATCACTCTAGGTGCTAAAGCTGGTCTCCAAAACGCTAGGACCATGAGGCAGGAAAATGAACAAACAAGGAGACGCAATACAGACATGTTTTCTCACATGAATGATGAACTATCCGGCAGAAATGCAGGTATGATGAAACTGACATGCTTCTGGGAGGGAGGGATAGAGGGGTTGGGGGTAAAGGTAGTCTTCAGGGTGGATTCCAGGATGATGGGGCATGAAAGTGAAGTGATATGGAGGCAAAATGCAGACATGTTTTTTTTAATATGAGTGGTGAACTGTCCGGCAGATATGCAGCCTTAGGCCCCCCAAAAAATTGCTTGGTTGCCCTCCACCGACCGACCTTATTTTTTTATTGAATTTTTTTTTTCTAAAAAAATATGCAAAACTTACCGAAAACTACAAAAAAAGTTATATTTTTGCTTTTTTCGATATTCAACCCTCAAAATGTTTAGGATGTCCCAAATCACTACAAGAAGTATTTGATTGTTTTGATTTGGATGTCGAGGGGAAGTTGTGAAGGCTGGAGCGACTGAGCGACCTAACAGTCCGTGGAAGAGTATTAAAAAAAATAAATTATTTTTTTTAAAAAATCTAACCGACCCTCTCTGAAAAAAGCTGTGGAGGGCAACCAAACCATTTTTTTTGTTGCCTTATGCAGGCATGATGATGTAATTCAAATGTGTCGGTTAGGGAGGGGGTGGGACTAAAGGTAGTCTTCAGGATGCCGAATGATGGGATATTGATGCGTAATGCTGAGTGGGTGTTGGGGCTAAAGGGAGCCTTTAGGATGCCAGAAAGATGGGGCATATAGAATGAAGTGATATGGAGGCATAATGCAGATATGTTTTCACATATCAGCGATGAACTGTTCGGCAGAAATGCAGGTATGATGAAACTCACATGGATCTTGGAGTGGGCGTTGGGGCTAAAGGGAGCCTTTAGGATGCCAGAAAGATGGGGCATGTAGAATGAAGTGATATGGAGGCATAATGCAGATATGTCTTCTCATATCAGCGATGAACTGTCCGGCAGAAATACAGGTATGATGAAACTTACATGGGTCTTGGGAGTGGGTGTTGGGGCTAAAGGGAGCCTTTAGGATGCCAGAAAGATGGGGCATGTAGAATGAAGTGATAAGGAGGCATAATGCTGATATGTCTTCTCCTATCAGTGATGAATTGTCCGGCAGAAATGCAGGTATGATGAAACTTACATGGGTCTGGGAGGGAGCGAGGGAGGGGTTTTGCGCTAAAGGTAGTCTTCAGGGCCCATATTCATGAAACACCGCTAGCTCTAGTTGACTGCTTACCTATTGTGTAGCTGTCAAAATATGTAGACAAAGAGATAGCAGCCAACTAGAGTCAGCGGTTTTTCATGAATTTGGGCTCTGGATGCTAGGAAGATGGGGCTTGAGAATGAAGTAACAGGTATGTAATGGCCGCCCCCCCCCCCCCCCAAAAAAAAAAAAAAAATATTGATCATTTTGACATATAACGTACAAATTTTGTGTGCTTTGCGCGTATTTCATTATTTTAGCCAAAAATAGGCGTTTTTTAGCCAAAATAAACAAATTTGTCCTAAAACTTTTGCGCACTACGCGTTTTACATTTTTTGTCCGAAATTGTTTTTCAATTTTTTTTGCCCCCCCCCCCAGAAATTTGTCTTGCCCCCCCTTTTCTCCCCAGAATTGAGATGCTGGTGCAGCCGCTGACAAACACGGATAAGATCCGGGTTGGGGCCGCACAATACTACTAAGGCTTTGAAGCATTGGTTTTTAACTATATTTCATAACGTTTAAAAGGAAAATTTCGGATTTTATTGTTCATAGCTTTAAATATCTGATTGTCGGCAAAACCAAAAGTCGTCTTGGCGATGGATTTAGAGAACATCTTCGTTACACCACTATGAGAAGTCACAGTTAATCGCTGGTCAATGCCTTAACCAGATTTAATACCCTTGATCATAGGTGCCTAATGGCTACAGAGCTTTTTGCTCTGTAGCCAGGCGCACCCACCCTTACCACCAAAATGCCATACTCACTATACTACAACCCCAAATCATTGCATATCTGGGTGATCTTTGAAACTTTTTGATACCCCTTGTATATGATACTGGTACCGTTGGCAGTGAATATGCGTGATTCGGTTACTGGGGAGTTACCTATTCACTAAATGCTGAACAGTATTAGTGGTGGGTTATGGGTCAAAAAAGGTTCATATTTCAAATCACTTAATGTAAAAGCTCAATTGATGCAGCATGATCTCCTGAGCATTTTGACACCTTTTTCATTGAAATCGGCCAAAAAATGAGACAGTGCAGGCCGAAAAACCAATTTCGAGTAGGGGGTTGGGGTCAGAGGGGTCTGAAAATGTGAAATGTGAATTCTATAACATATTTTAACAATGTTTGGGTGCATATTTAGATTTAAGAGGTCAAGGAAACTTTTGACAGAATTAGATTTTTTAGTTTTCTTAAAATCTGCCATTTTATGCAAATTTCAGCCACAAGGGCACTTTCCTGCCATTTTGAAAAAAACTTCGAGGTAAAATTGAAGATAAACATTCCCTTATTATATTCTAAAAGTTTTCACATGTAGCTCTGTTTCGTTTGCTCGTGGTGCCATTTTATTAATTTTGAAAACGCCTCCATTGAAAACAGGGAACAATATAATAGTTCGTTGACCTACACACAAACCTACATGGCACAAAATTGCATAGTTTTGTGTTTCACTTAAACTGGCGCCACGACCAAACCGTTTTGTTTAGAGAGCTTAAACTTTCTGTGCAGATACTATCAATGATTATCTATTATTTGACGTTCAAATTATCATAATCGGAATGTCCATGTTCGTTTTATCAGCAAAAGCACCCTCATAGCCTAATTTGACATAAAATGGTTGTTTTTACACACGCGAAAAGTCTGATGTTGACAAAACTTGTAAAAATGGATTCTTTGACCTCAAAAACATTTATAAGTATATACCCCAACATTGTTAAAATATGGTATAGAATTCCAGCAATGGTCAAATTTCACATTTTCAGACCTCTGACCCCCCTACTCGAAATTGGTTTTTCAGCCCGCACGGTCTCATTTTTAGGCCGATTTCAATTACAAAGGTGTCAAAATGATCAGGAGATCATACTGCATCAAATGAGCTTTTACCCTAAGTGATTTGAAACATCACCATTTTCTACCACTAATAGTATTCTTCTGTGTGCTGTTTTGTAGGAACTGTCTTCCG
This sequence comes from Ophiothrix spiculata, assembly GCA_000969725.1. Lineage (NCBI taxonomy): Eukaryota > Metazoa > Echinodermata > Ophiuroidea > Amphilepidida > Ophiotrichidae > Ophiothrix > Ophiothrix spiculata. The sequence continues at coordinate 18,094 of JXSR01S010783.1, forward strand.
TGATAAGTCTGGGAAGACTAGAGACTTGAAGATGGAGAAAATCAAGAAGAGAGAAGAAGATCAGAAGAAAGCGGAGGAAGACGAAAAGTTTATGGAATGGGGAAAAGGGTGAGTGAGGGTACCTTGGTATTCATGTTTGCAAGCCTTCAATATGTGACCCGTCATATCGAAAGGTACCTTAAGGTCGGCATAGTAAATTTCGAGATACGGGCCATTGAAGCTGAGCATAGTCAAAAATCACGTCCAAGGTCGAATTTCTAATTTCAGCAGAAACGTTACCTTTGAAGTGTATTCTATCATATTAATCAGGTTCCAACATCCATAACAGAGGACAAATGTTTTAAAAACCTAGATAAAAATCCATTCCCATTCAAGTTTTACCAATACAGAAACTTTAAACTCAATTTTCTCAGAACTATGGTGTTTTCTGAATCAGCCTGATGCCTTTTACCAATTTGGTTGTAACTTTGCAATCGAACATCCAATAACCAAAAGCAAGGTGTCATTTTAAAGCTTAATTTCTAATCTTTTAGATGAGACCTTCATTTTGGGACCCTTAAGGTACCTTTCGATATGACGGGTCACATATAATGTGCATGACAGGTGATTCCAGGAGGGATTAACTATCAAACGTTGTGTCCTCGATCTTCACAACATTTGACATGGGGGTACGGGTTGGCGCACCGTTTCTTCCCTCGCCTTTCACCACTGCGGCCTTGGGTTCGATTCCCAGTCGGACCTAGGTTGTACGTGAATTTGGTTGTCGATCCATGCTCGTCCTCGCGGGTTTTCTCCGAGCACTTTTGTTTGTTTCCTCCTTCATCTAAAATCGAAAATTCATTCCATTAATCTGTCTCTCACATCATGGAGGTGTCCCTTGAATTTAATGCATAATGCACTTTTGGGATTAGCCTGGCTTTCCGCTGCATGTTATAAACAAATAAAATTTGCCAGATCCAGTTGTAAAATTTGCATCTGAATCAAAATTGCCTTTCAACATTCTAGTATCATCTGTCATACATATCATTAGCTTGCTATTGAGGGTTGAACACCAGAAACCTTGAGGCCTAAAAATTATTTGATCTATGTAACAGAAGTCAATCTTTTTTTCTGCAGACTGTGCATGGAGTCTGACCTTACAATGCTAAAAATATAAAATGAGCATAATAGCTATTGCTGAGCAGGGCCGTACGAAGCGAGGGCAGGGGGGCACTTGCCCCCCCCCCCCCCCGCTCGAAAAAGCGGGACGCTGACGGGACAAATATTAAAATATCGGGACGATATTTTACCACTTTTACTGTCCCGAGATTACTGTCCCAATAATTTTTAGTCAAAATAAGCCAATTTTAGCACAAATATCAAGGTTTTATATCGATTTTTGGCTAAAAATAGCAAAATTAAATGTGTTTGCCCCCTTGGCCCTGTTGCTGAGAGTACTTTAGTTTAGTTTTGAGTTAACGTTTACCTTCTACCTAAGTTACTTACTGTACAAAAAATATTCAAGCCAATTGACAACCTATGATTTAGTATTGGTCCTGATTATTATATATTACGTTTATCAGAGTACACATAGTACAATGTTTGAAAATTTAACCGAGTCATTGGGTGAGAATTTTGGCAGAAAAGTGCAAGTAGCTCAAATCTGCTCAACAATTTGAAACAAAGTATGTGCATTGCAGAAATATTGCAAATTTAAGGCAGTATATACTAGGTGTCCCAAAAAATGGTTACATGTAGAAAAATAATTGTTTTAAAAAACTATAGCTGTTGAAGAGTTCAAACTTTGCATACCTTATAATACATACCTCTGCAAGATGTGTACAAAATTTTAATATCGCAGCATTATTATTTCTTGAGTTATCAACAATGATAAAATTGTACGAAATTTCGTTCAATAAATAAAGTCTGATTCTACACAATCGGTTAGAAAAGAGATTGCACATTAAATTATCACAAACTTCTATGCTTATTATTTTTTTGAATTTTAAATAAATACGTTTCTGACATAGGTATCTACTTTTGTTGATAACTCAAAAGGTAATACCACTCGGATATCCAAACTTTACGTGTTTCTAGAAGAGGGTTATAATATAATTATTGCAAAGTTTTGTTTCTCCAACAACTATGGTTTTTACACACGGTCATTTTTCTACATGTAACCATTTTTTGGGACACCTGGTACTATATCAAACGTATACACAGTTGCTCATAAAGTTGACATACAATTATTTTTACCACTTTTCTTAAGTAAAGGTCGATTTATGAGGAAAATATCTGAAAACTTATGTTGCTTATGGTCAGATTTGATAGGCAATATACTTGATTGTGAAATGGAGCTTGGGTGTGGAATGTGATCATTTTTCTCATGTACTCAAAAACCTTTTTATTAACCTTTCACACAACCAGTGTACCATTCCACATTCACCTCAACCCTATTTTTGTTAATTGAGGTGTGTTGAAGGATCATTTTATGTTCTGCTTCAAAGCATTCTCTTGGCGCAGTCATGTGTGACCAAGACATTTAATCACCTGCTTGTCACTCTATTACAGATAAACATTTCATATGACCACTCAACTTGAGTAGTGAAGTAACCTTGACCCAGGCATTGTCAAATCAAATCTGACATGTTTTTTTACCCATATGTGTTGCCGCCCCCCTACCAATACATGAGAAAATTAATAAAATTCAAAGCTCTGTGTCATACTCAACTAGATAACTTATCAAATCTGACCAAAAGCAACTTAAGTTTTCAGATTATATTTTCCTCATAAATCGACCTTGCATAAAAAAGTGGTAAAAATATTTTTCCGACTATGTGAGCAATCCGTGTACAATATTCTAGCATATGAGTGGATTGATTAGAAATTGCATGCTAGCTGCAATTTTACTTTGTAGGAAAGAAATTGAAATTGTAAATTGTCACATGAATGCAAGAAAGTTGTAAGTCCAAATTTGTAGGATTTTTCGCATCATATTGGCAGGGTGTTACATAAATATACCATATGATATTGTAGGTATAACTTCCTTGCACTCATTTGAGTGATTTCCATTTCCAGGGGGGGGGGGGGCAAATTGATATGGAATAAAATTTGTCAGCCCATTGACATCAATGTTTTAGTGAAAATCAAACCAAATGTTCTGTTTATTGTCTCGCCTGAAAAATTTTCAGAAGAGACATACCATTAATATTCCTTAAAACTGTCAGACGTTCGCCGTCCGCATTTCTTGTCTGGAGCAAATCTCGGAAACCGCATGCCCTACGTTAATGATATTTGGTGACTGGGTAGACCCGGAGCCAAACTGGATCCAGCAATAATTTTGGCACAAAATATGCTTATTAAGTACCTAATTTGCATAATTTATGCATAAAATGCTTTAAATGGGATATTTTACAAACCGTGCACCCTGCATTCATGAAATTTGATGGGTAGGTGAGGATAGAGCTGCGCTTGTGCCAGCTGCAATTTGAGTGCAAAATATGCTAATTAAGAACCTAATTTGCATAATTTATGCATAAAATGTTGCTTATTTTTCAACTTTGTCCGATTTCAAAGGTTAAGGTGTCAAATTGTTCGTCTTGAACCAGTGATCAAAAGTGTCAAAGGTGACCCAGTCGTCCGACCACTCCCTTGGGGTCAAAGGTCAAATTTTCAACTTTGTGCGATTTCAAAAGTTAAGGTGTCAAATTGTTCGTCTTGGACCACCGATCAAAAGTGCCAATGGTGACCCCGTTGTATGACCTTTCCGTTGGGATCCACTCCACAACTGAATGATTAAGGCGGTCAATTCAGTAGGCGGTCGATAAGCAGGCGAGACTACTGGTTCAAGAACCATCTTGTTTCATATGATATAAACAAATGTTTGTAAATTCCAAATCCATTGGAGTTAGATGATCAACGTCGTTGTACATTTTTATTGTGTGTGGGTTTTTTTGTTTTGTTTGTTTTGAACTATGTTTTCTCACACAGTATGTTACTGACGATACTGGCGGATGGACATTTAACATAGTCAGGGCGTTACAGGGCATCTCCGCTGCCTCCTGAAGATTTCTTAACAGAAGTACATGGTTGCATTATGTGTTGATATCATCCTTTTATTTTTTTTTTAGTGTTGTTCAAAAGAAACAAAAAGAATCAACATTACATGATCATATCCATGAGATGGCTAAACCAATGGCTCGTTACCGTGACGATAGAGATCTCGATGCAATGTTGAAGGAGAAAGACCGAGAGGGTGACCCTATGCTGGCATTCATGAAGAAGAAACAGGCAAAGCAGAATGAACAATTAGGCATTAAAGGTAAGGGAAAACTCTAAAACTCAATCGGTGATTGACCGCTCGGAATTGCTGGTTTTGACCGGATGATGACTTATTACAACCTCCCAGAACCTGCCATTTCCAGGCGATAATCCGCTGGTTAAGTGTTGAAACAGCCCCAATGCACAATCTTGGGGGAAGGAGAAATTGTGCTCTGGTAATCACCTGCGTGCCACAGGTTCTGAAGTGACTCTATGAGTGCAAAGAGCTACCTGTTCAAATGGATACCATATTGGGGACTCTACCTGTTGAAATGAAAACCCTATGTGATGCAATATTACAAAAGGTAACCCTAACCTGTCGTTCTAAACTGGGGAAGTATAATATATGTCAAATATTGGTGGTTGCAACTGGGATTTGAACCCGGGACTTCTCAAATCTCTCATTCCATGTCCACCTATACCAAGCTACTTGGCGGGCGATTTGATGAAGTATGACGTATTTGGACTTAGGCTATTTACTGATTTGCTCTTGTAACCTTTTAGCTTGTGAAAGCTTTAGGTGTAAAAGAGTTACTAGGTATTTGATGCTTTTTTTTGCAATTTAGACACAGTTCTCATCAATCAAACAATTCTTTCTCAGTTAAGTTCCCTGTCAGAAACTGAAATGCCAAATATAATACTGTATTAGTGGTATATTTTGTGTTATTTTTGCACTTCTCGGCTCACCTTGCGCAAAAATAAATGTACCACAAGAAAATGGCATTTTATGTAACACTGCTTGCAAAAAATATTATGGACGTGAAAATTTAAATGTGCGAAATGATTCAAATTTGCCGTGCGCCAAAATTACTGAGTGCGAAAATATTTTCAGAGCAATGAGCTGATTTTGATACCCTTTATTGCAAGTGTCAAGATTTATCCAGGTTTCACATTTTTTTGCATTCGGATGTATACGGTCAGAATACTCAGTTACTCGCGCTTTCAGCACACTAGTCTTATTTGTTTGTTGTGGTTATTAATTTATATTTTGTTTTTCATTTCATTTGCACAGAGAAACCAAAGTATAAGGGACCCAAACCACCACCAAATCGGTTCAACATCATGCCAGGCTACAGATGGGATGGCGTGGATAGGTCCAATGGATTTGAGAAGAAGATGTTTATGAGAAATGCTGACAAAAAGGCCATGTCAACGGTTGCTTATAAGTGGAGTGTAGAAGACATGTAATTGTGACCTTGGACGAATTACTTAGACATCATCCTACCCGGTTACAGTCGGGATTGAGTAGATATCCCAATAGACTTGAGAAGAAGTTGGTTATGAGTAATGTTGACTATCATGCTAGACTTCAGGTGTGATGGGGTAGATAGGTCCAATGGATTTGAGAAGAAGATGTTTATGAGAAATGCCAACTGTAGAAAGCCATGTCAACAGTTACTTATCGGTGGAGTGTAGAAGATATGTGATTGAAACCTTGGACAAAACACTTCAATATCATGCCAGACTACAGCTGGGATGGGGTAGATACGTCCAATGGATTTGAAAAGTTGTTTATGAGAAATGCCAACTGTAGAAAGCCATATCAGTGGTTGCTTATAAATGGAGTGAAGAAGGCATGTAATTGAAACCTTGGACGAATCACTTCAATATCATGCTAGACTACAGCAGGGATGGAGTAGATAGGTCTAATGGATTTGAGAAGTTGTTTATGAGAAATGCCAACTGTTGAAAGCCATATCAGTGGTTGCTTATAAATAGAGTGAAGAACACATGTAATTGAAACCTTGGACATATCACTTCAATATCATGCTAGACTACAGCTGGGATGGGGTAGATAGGTCCAATGGATTTGAGAAGTTGTTTATGAGAAATGCCAACTGTAGAAAGCCATATCAATGGATGCTTATAAGTGGAGTGTAGAAGACATGTACCTTGGAAAAATTGCTTTACCATCATGCTCGTCTATGTGATAGCTTTCATCAAAGAAATTATAAAAAGAAGTCACAGTGCTGGCCCCATCTTGTTGTTGCTCATGAAGCAGAGTTATTGTACTTCTGGAATCAAAACAGGTCCGATTGCTATGCAGATTACGTAAATCTTCACGTGGTGCATGGACAACGTGTGCATTTCAATTCACGCACAAACTGTGTCCACATGTTCAGCATTGTCTATGTGCTAGGTACTTACTCTGTGCTAGGTACACCAATTTTCCCCGGGGGGCACTCAAATATAATGTTGCAGGCATAGCGTGACCAAGAAAAAAGTGAAATAGGGTTGTTTTTGAGGACTGAAGGGTGAATCAGGTGACACTGTTTATAGTATCAAAATCAGCAATTTTTAAGAAATGGGGTACTTTTTCAAACCCTATAGTGTGAAAACAGTATCGATAAAATCACGATTTAGGGTGTGAATAGGGAAAACCGGTATATTTTGGCTTCAAAGCCCTCAATCCTTCAGGGGGTGTTTTTGAAAAACTGGTCACACTATGCCTGCAACATTATACTTGAGTGCCCCCCAGGCAATTTTCCCTGATTCCATTTTGAAGCCTGGAAGTGTGACATGTGCAGCCATAAATGCTGGGGGTACAATAACCCACCTTTCAGGAGTAACAATCTATTAAAGATGGTCGCCGCCCCACAAGGTTTACAAGGCAGTCAGATCAAAATGGCTGCAAGCACCAATTCTCTGTTTTAATTTCTTTGACTTACGCACGATTTTGTTACCAATTAACTAAAACTGACCATAAAGGTGTGTCACAGTTTTAGTACAAATGCAGAATTGACATGTGACTACAGGCACACTGATAAGGGGCGCACCATTATATTTCCAGGGGGAGGGCAGGAAGTTTTTAGAAGAAAAAAATTCCCCCTCCATTGGCAGAAAAAAAAAATTCACCCCTGAACATGGAATAGGGGGAAAAACAGTAATTTCCTAGAAACAAAATTTGCCCCTGAACGAGACACACAAAAAATCAACCCTGAACCCAACCCCCCCCCCCCCTCTGGAAATCTAATGGTGCACCCCTAAGAAGACTTTTTTCAGATTTCATATAAATCCTGTTATTATAAATGGAGCATAGAGAACAATATCGATACAGAGACATTTTGTCGGGTTATATTTTAAAGATAAACTACGCAAAATAAATAAGTCCGCGTTTTTTTGACATCAAAGTTCAATTTACAGCCATGAGACCAATGCAAAATGCCTTGAAATTCTTTGCTCTTTAACCCTAACCCAATCGTGCCATATGGCACGAAATGGCTTTTTCAGGCTGTAGCAACAATATCTAGACATGTGAAATCAAATACAGTGTTCAGAATGGTTGATTCATGACCCCCAAATAGAGATACATTCTTTTAACCCAATTTTTCTATCTTTAAAGCATGATTTAATGGCTTAAATGGCCTGAAACCATGAAATTTTGTCCAATTTTAGGCCAAAATTTAGCTCAAAAATTGGGACAAAAACTGTCATAAAATTTAAAATAATTTCTTGTGATTTGAAGAGGTAATTATATTGGCTTCCTCAATAGAACCTAAAAATATATACTTTTTGAACATAAATAGCCAAAATACTGACTTAGATTTATGAAAAATTGGTTTTAAACAAGAAGCTCATTAATTATTCATGAGCTAATTTGCATAATTGATAATGCATCCTCATTTCAGAAAGCTGAATGTCCAAGCTATCCAGTGATGTGCCACTTCTAAGGCATTTTCTTTTTATTGTGAGAATTTGGTTTATTGGTTAGCAAATTTTAATTTCTACCAACATCAGAGAGAAGCGGTAAATGTGGATATTTAGCATGTAAATTGTTCAGGATTTAGACATTGTATTTTTTTTTTCGAAACTGCTCTCTGTTTACCATGAAGTTAAGCTTGATTCTTATAAACAGACTGCAAGAAGTCAGAGCTACTCCTGACGAAAACTTGACAGTTCAAAACTTGTCGAAAGCTTGACAGTTCAAAACTTGTCCGACGGCGAACCCGTTAAAATCTACCAATTGTTATGAATTCCCGTCGTAAAAGCCTTTCTCAAAAAAAAAAAAAAAAAAAAAAGACTGCAAGAAGACAACAGCATTGTGTTTGCTGTGTTCCATTTCATAAATTATTACAACTAAAACCATGTGTTACCTCAAATTAAGTCTGAAAAGATTTTGCTCACAAATTGTGATCATTATCGTATGAATTAAGTCGAATCAATGGCCACAGCTATCGATTTTCAAGGGGAGATTTTGGCCTATTAAACAGCACTAGTTCTTTTGGATCACTGCGTGTCATTATATGTGAAATTCAAAATTGACGGGATTGTCGATAAATGATTCTGATGTTAAAAGTTAAAAGGTTTTCATAGCAAATAAGGTGTCTAAATAAAGAGCACAAAATTTCGATGAATTATACGGTGATCTCTTGGCTGTAAATTGAACACACTTTGATGTACGACTCCTCAAAAAACCCGGATTTGTTAATTTTGCGTAGTTTAATTTGACAATATGTAGTAAATTGAATTTTATATGACTGAGTTGTATTAAGCGTGGCCGAGTGGTTAGAGCGTTGGACTTGTAATCACATGAACTACATCTGTCGTGGGGTCGAGCCCGGTCCTGGCACGTCTCCTTGTTTCCTTACGCAAGAAACTTTACTTGCTTCGTGCTTCGGAAGGCACGTAAAGCCGTTGGTCCCATCTGAAGTGTTCCTGACACACTGTCGGATGTAAAAGAATGTCATGGGCTAAGCTACGGCAGTTCGAAATAAGAGTAGGGGAACCTTCCCCGGCACCGTGACCGTATGTCAAAATACGCATGCCTGCCAACTAGTAAGATTTAATCTTATTTAGTAAGAATTTTGGGCTTATGACAGCAAAAAATCTTACTAAATAAGATGTCTGAATCTGTGAAATGCATAGCTTCTTGGTACTTTTGTGTGTAAAATCTACTTTTTAGTGAAATAATCTACTTTTTTGGTTGCAAAGTCTACTTTTACACATTTACAGGTTGGCAGGTATGAATACGTCATCAACTCTAGGACCAGAGTATCGGCATTGACGTCCAAAAATATGGATCCTGCTGATTATCAACGTAGAAGAAGTAGAAGTAAATGAGAGAAAAGTGTATCAGTTTGGAATTGATCTTGATTTGAGAGTTCATGCATATGTCTATGCATTTGCAATTATAACAATAAGTGCATAGCAAAGCTTGATGCACAACTAAGATGAGAATGTTAATGCACACATTTAAAGATGCAATTCACGAATGTGATATGATCAGAACCTCACCTACATTTGGGGGTAAATAAAAAGAAGAGGACAACATAAATGCATGCTAAAAATTAAACTTGATCCCAATTATTGCTTTTCAAGTAATGAGCTTGTTTTTTGCCCCTTAAAAATTTCCATAGGCTTCTGTAATTACTGCCATTGTCCCGAGTGGGAGGTTGTGTCAGAATAGGGGGTTAAGGCTGTATTACATGGGCGTAATATCAGGCGTGCGTTTTTAAACATCTGGGATTTGACTGCTAATGAGGTTTGCGCTGGCTTCAATGTCCACACACGGGCGTAGGAGACGCACAAAAAGTACAAAAAAGTTCACAGTAAGGGATTGCCTGTAATTCTTAATACAGAATTTTAAAAACAGGTTGGTTCACTATCACAATTACATGAACGTATGCCAAAGTTCTAGGTTAAAGATACCTTTGAGTTTTTATAGGTTGCCCTTTCCTCTTTCCAATTATAATTGCATATTTATTGAATTTTCACAGGTTGGCCTTTCTGTGTTTCTCATTAGCTGCATATTTTCTGACATGTGTCACAGCACAGATTAGTTCGTAAAAATCAGCAAGTTGTTGCTGAGAGTCTGTTTTACCAGCCATACTACTACTAGCTGCTAAGCAAGTATGAAATGAAAGAATTCCTATATAGCTTTTGCAATAGTAACGATTTTCACAAAATATCCAATATTTGAATATGATCCCTTCCTTAAAGTTTTTGGGAGTACTGTAACCCATTTTTTCATGCATTTGATTGGACTAGCAGTGAAAAGTCCCATCTGGGTATTTAAAAAACACTTGGGTTTAGAACAAGTTTCTAAAAAATTTATCGGTGAAGCGTAAAGAATTTGAACTCTAGCGGAACTAAAGAAAGCCATTTTACACGGGCGTACTGAGGAAGCGCAAGAAAAGGTTTGCGTAAAACGCCTGAAAATATGCATGTGGACTATGGCCTTTACACTTAAATAGCCTTTTTGACCACTTTCCAAGTGTATGCCAACATGTGTTGTATACCATATGTGACCCGGCATATCGAAAGGTACCATAAGGTCGGCATAGTAAATTATGTGATTCGGGCCATTGAAGCTTAGCATAGTCAAAAATCACGTCAAATTTCTAATTTCATCAGAAACGTCTCCTGTGAAGTGTATCCTATCATATTAATCAGGTTCCAAAACATAAGACAAATGTTTTAAAAACCGAGATAAAAATCCTTTCTCCATTCAAGTTTTACCAGTACAGAAACTTTAAACTTGATTTTCTCAGTACTATAGTTTTCTGAATCTAGCCCGATGCCTTTTACCTATTTGGGTGTAACTTTGCAATCGAACATTCCCAATTAGTGAACGAATCTGTTTCAAACTCTGTGTCTGTGTGTATCAGGCTCCACAATACCTGTCTCACATGATAAAAATCAAAGGTATGCCATCACATGGCCAATCACTCGCGCAACTGCAGATCCAACTCATCTTGTCGTACCATCAACCAAAAAATGCGTTGGGAACAAATCCTTTGCTGTCGCAGGGCCTTCTCTCTGGGACTGTATTCCTCGTCATGTGTGTGAGTCTATCAACATTGACACTAATGTTTTTATGGCAGTAAATAGTGTGTTACGTCATTGAGGGTCATTCCAGTGTGTTATGCCATTAAGGTGTCAAATGTCCATTATGCCATTTAGTGGTCAGTTTTATGTATTAAATGCCATTTACGAGCATGATTTTGAATACTTTACACCATTTAGGGTTACTTGACATGAATATGACATTTAGGTCGTATGCACAAAACAGGACTAAAGTTAGTCCCGGACAATATTTAAAATTTGGGAAAATAACACATTTTAAGAGAAATCTAGCAATAGTTTATGTACTTGTTGTCTCGCCCATAGATTTAAAGGGGAGATACCAGGCTTTGTATACCACCCAGGTCAAAATTCCAGTTGATCCCAGTTGAACTGGTTTGAACTGGTTTCTCTGAAACCAGTTGAACCCAGTTGAACTGGTTTGAACTGGTTTCTCTGAAACCAGTTGACCCAGTTGAACTGGTTTTCCAACTGGTTGTAGAATTTCCGTCACGGAAAATGGAACACTTCCAACTGGGATGATGAAAAACCAG
>JXSR01S010783.1:38226-70886 GCA_000969725.1 Ophiothrix spiculata
AGTAAATAATGAATAATGAATAATGAAAAAAAGCCTCATGTCATTTGAAAAATGTTCGGACGCAAATCTAAAACCTTCATTCTCATGGCCTAATTGCTCCGACTCACAAAAAAGACTCCAGGACCGTGGTTCGGAAGTCACATTAACGGTTAAGCCGTTGGTCCTCTGTCTCTGACTCTGTGTGAATGGCAGAATGCTCCTTTTTGGGCCCGCATACAGTGTTTACCTTGTCCTTGTGAGTCAGTCTATAGCGTGAAAATTTCCTAGGCTATTGTTGCTGGATTTAATTCGTGAACGCGTACTCAAAGTCTTGTGCGTAGACGCGAACACAACAACCTTGAAAATGTACGCTCATGTCAGAGACCACTGCGTATTTGGTACAGGCACGCGTTCACGAATTAAATCAAACAACAGGCTAGGCTATAGACCTTTTCAAACCGATCTTTTCCGGAGCTTCCCGAAAGCTTTCAGAACAATTCCGATTGTTTCCGGAAATAAAAAGTACCTCATTGCCTCATCGTTTGACAAAGTACTTCTACAGTATGTTTCCAACAACGACGAACGTTGCCGTTTTTATCATGGCACTTTTGCGGTACTATAATTTTGTTTTCATTCATAAATGTTAGTCGTCTGCCGCGTATACGCAGCTGTGGCACGTGACCATGTTTTCCGAAGTTTTCCGATCGCTGTTTGAAAAGGTCTATAGGTGGCAATGCATATTTTTGTATTACAGAGTCAGAGAAAATGATAGGTACATTTTATAAACTAGGCCTATATTTTGTATCCAATTTTGGTTCAGAAATTGAATTATGAGATTGTTACGTTATGAGTCGTATGTGCGCTAGAGAGACCTTTTTTTAAAGCTGTTCAAAAGGTTTCGGGGTGTACCTTTTTGGCCTCATATGGCAGTTGTCCGTAAATGTTGCTCTAAATGGAAGTCTCCCGCATCAGAATTTAAGAATGTTGACAGGTATGCATCATCATGATCGGTAACTTGCGGCAATTCAATCAAAACGATACATGCAGGACTTTTGGGCATTCTACTCTAACTCCATCCACAACAATACTGAAAATTTATCTCAAGGGTTAAATTACTTTTTAAATGAATATTTGTCATGTTTCAAGTCATCTTTGGAGTTTAATTTAATGATTTAAGAACTATACTCCTAGGCTCTAACTCTACCCCATTGGCAATTTTTGCATGCGTTTTACATAGGCTGGGGGGGGACGTACATGTACAGTTACAATTTCCCATTGAGTGTTTACTTCCACCCGCCCTATATAAAACACATGCGAAAATCGGCAATGGGGTAGAGTTAGAGGAGTATGTACCGCCAAATCATCAAATTTAATTTTTCCCATTGAGTGTTTACTTCCCTCCACCCTATATAAAACACGTGCAAAAATCGGCAACGGGGTAGAGTTAGAGGAGTATATATGTGACTCGTTACATCAAAAGGTACAAGTTTTCGGCCAAGCAATTTTTGAGATACAGGCAAATAAAGCTCATAAATTATAAAGAAAATTGTCATCTTTATTCACCATATCTTCAAAATTTAAACTCCAATTTTCACAAGCAAGGTATCATTTCAAAGCTTAATTTATTCTCTTTTAAGTAACACAGAAATTTCAATTTTGTCAAAGGTAGACAACTTGTACCTTTTGATGTAACGCGTCACATATATAGTGCAGAATCATCAAATTTATTTTTTCCCATTGAGTGTTTACTTCCCCCGCCCTATATAAAACACATGCAAAAATCGGCAATGTGGTAGAGTTAGAGGAGTACATAGCGCCGAACCATCAAATTTAATTTTTCCCATTGAGTGTGTACTCCCCCCCCCCCTATATAAAGCACATGCAAAAATCGGCAGTGGGGTAGAGTTGAGGAGTATATAGCGCCGAATCATCAAAATTTCGTGTGCATGTAAATTTTCTATACTACATGCACATGGAGGGGAAGAAGGTTAAGACAAGAAAGAAGGAGTGATCTATTTAGCAGATTATTTTTCCCATTGAGTGTTTCCTTATATCTTCACATTTCAGTGGATTTTGTAATGGTTTGACAACAAAAAACCTTATAATTTAAAAAAATCGATATTGAAAGGCAATATGTATATGCACCTACAGGTTGTTTCAGAGTTACTCATAATATTATAAGATATAAAATGAGCAGTTTTGCAGATACTTTACCTGAGAAATGTGGGGAAAAATGTATAAAGATGTAATGTCCGTAATTAACGTTCCCTGGTATTGGGTTTTTCAGCGAAGATTGACCTCCTTCACTAATTTAAAGACACGTTTGCTTTGTTTGAAAAGCATATTTACAGAGAAAATTGCTATATATGCCAAACCAATACCAGTAAAACATGATCATGGTCTGTAATTTTTCAAAGTTGTTCGAAAATATGTCTGATTACATCCTAAAAAATGCAAGCGTTTTAAGTGAAAAGTAATGAATTTAAGGGGTCAATTTCAAACCCTAGTTACACCTGGAAAAACTAGTGCTGTTATTTAAATTTTATTTTATTTTAAAGAAGAAGGATCATACTGAATATTGGACTTGCCAAGTCCTTTTTGAGTTTCCTTTTGAACCAAACTAGGCCGTCATAACATTCAGTAATTCATTCAATAACATTGAGACGCGTGCCATAAATAGCTTAGCTACAGGCTTGCTTAGCTAATTAATACGATTATAGTTAAATTGTCATTACTGACCCAAACATTACACATCTGTTGCACTTTTCACTTTTCATACCTCCGCACTCACTGCTCGCTTACGCACTCTGTGAACCTCCCCTGTATTGTGTTTGTAATAAACCAATGTTGGTGTAAGAGTATAGTAATACTGGTAGTAGGCCCAATGCAGTGGACAGTTGTGCTGTTAATAGTGAGTCGTACAATGTAGTGTGCGTGAGAAGCGGGATGTGAAGGTAGATGTCATTGCATTAAGTGGTTTATGACATGAGAAAATGGTGATTTGAGGTATGAATCTGATAAGGGGGGGAAGAGGTTGAAAAATTTATGAAAGGTTTGATCGGGCCTTCGGCCCAGAGTGACTTTTTGAAAATTAAACTATGATGATGCTCTGCTATCGCGCCTGACGGCGCTTGTGTTTTTTAAACCAAAAATGAAATAGCAAAATAATTGGATTCGCACCTTCGATGCTCGAGTATTCGGGCCTTACGGCCCGGAAAAGCACTTTGTACAAAAATCACCCCATCCGGTGTTCCTTGTAAACCGACGAAACTCCTGCAGCCTAAAGTTTAGCCATAATAAAGACTCAGTGATAGTTACTACAGCCGAACGACTTGATCAAGGCTAACTTAATATCTGAAGTGGAAATTTGACCAATAATTTGTGTTCATCATTAAAAAAATGCTTCTTGATATTCCAAATTCAGAGCGTAATGTCAGTAACGTTTTTGGTGTAATGTCCGTAACGGTAAAACAGAGGTGTTGCAGCACCTGGTCAATAGCTAACAATAAATTGTGTTCATATTTTTTAAGAATGTATTAATGGTACAACTTTATCCCAAAATAAGATTCATCTCTCAGAAGAATTCACAGAGTTTTGCCAAGATGTCTCACTCTAAAAAAGGCTTGTCCTTTTGGTGTAATGTCTGTAACGCAAACTTTGACGACCTGTATATAAAAAATGTGAGCGGTTCAATTTCTGGAAACTGGATAATATTAAAGCCTCAAGTGTTGTAAACTAGTTAATAACATTTGCCCGGGGGGTACTCAATTTTGGTTTTGGTAGGGGTGTGCCGCTGGGAAATTTGAAGTACCACCCATGTATATACCAATATTTAAGAAAAAGGGACCCATCCATATACCAAATTCCCAAAATTTCGAGTCGAATTTATACAAAAAATGAATTTTTCCCCGAAAATTAACGCTAATTTGACATTTTGCAAAGAAAATGGACCCATTGAAATACCAGACAGCCTGATTTTGCTACCCAAGTTTGCGGCACATCCCCGTAATCACTTTTGTACTAAGTACCCCCCTTTTTATCTCGCCTGAAAATTTTTCAGGAAGAGATATACCATTCCTTAAAACTGTCCGCCGTCCGCATTTCTTGTCCGGAGCAAATCTCTGAAACCGTATGCCCTATGTAGATGATATTTGGTGAGTGGAAAGGGTTGAAGCTGAACTGGCGCTGCGTACAATTTGATCGCAAACTATGCATATAAAGTACCTAATTTGCATAATTTATGCGTAATTTTTAATTTTAAGTATATCTCCTAAACCGTAAGGGCTATGGTAATGAAACTTGGTGACATGAAGGGATTCGGGATTAGCACTCGCGATGCGCCTCTTTCGGGGGTGCGGTGAAAGTCATTCAAGGTCAAAAAGTAATTTGAGGTAAAATTTTTAAAATTGGTCAAAAAGTTGACCCGAGGTCATTTTGAGGTCAAGCTCATAACTCATTAACCCCTGACCCCACTTGGATTAAACTTAGACTATAGAAAGTACTTGACCCAAGGTCAAGGTCAAAAGGTCATCTGAGGTCAAATTTCCAAAATTGTTCAAAAAGTTGACCTGAGGTCATCAGAGGTCATTTTGAGGTCAAGCTCATAACTCATAAACCCCTGACCCCACATGGATTAAACTTGGACCATAAAAAGTATTTGACACAAGGTCAAGGCCAAGGTCAGTCAAGGTCAAAAGGTCATCTGAGGTCAAATTTCCAAAATTGTTCAAAAAATTGACATGATGTCATCCAAGGTCATGTTGAGGTCAAGGTCATAACTCATGAACACCTGACCCCACATGGATTAAACTTGTTCCATAAAAAGTACTTGACCCAACGTCACTCCTACCCTATCCTACTTCACCCCACAACTGAATGATTATTACGTAGGCGGTCGATATGCAGGCAAGACTACTGGTTCGCGAACCATCTTGTTTTGTAAGTGTGCCTGGGAGGTACTTGAAAGAAAAAAGAACGCTCCCATTGTAATGTCCGTAACGGTGGAATTGCCCTAATGCGCTATGCTCTGTGTATGCATTGAGTGAACAGCACATTTCAGGCATGAAAACTTCAGAATTAATTTCACTAAACATCAAACTCCCCGCAAAGTTTTCACTATTCTGAAAAAACCCCACATAAAATGAACATTCATAACCTGAAATAAATTCTAATTATGCCAAACTTGTGGTATAAAATCAAACTAAAATGGGACATAGATACTTGCTTCCCTTGGGTGTAGTTATTATACTTTGATCAACACCAAATAGGCGGGCCTCTTCACATCGTGAATTGATACAGATAAGTGCGTGCGTAGCTGGACACAGCACGGGTCCAGGAGACGCAGCGCGTGTTGCACGTGAGACTCGCACATCATTATATGCGGCGCGCGTGTAACTGTGATTATGTTTACTTGCGGATAAACAAAAGCCTCATAATTCCCGCCTATTTAGTGTTGATCAAAGTATAGTATTGGATTTCCCATGGTACATTTTGTACATGTCATCTGTAATTTTTTTGCCTCTAGTACTATGTATTACGAATTGATATTTGTGAAGAAAATGATAAAAACTACACATTTTTTGGAATATAATACATTTACCATAGGCATATGAAAAAGTGTAGTGTTGTGTTAAATGCTGCATATTAGGCCAAAAAAAAATTGTTTGTTTGTCCTCGCCTGACCGACCGTCAAAATTTGTCCCGACCAAGTGCTTTATGGTGGCATTTCATGAGGTGGGTCAAAAATGTGTTACATGGTCAAAATGGTCAAAAAAACAATTGTTTGATATGATGTTAATATTATTGATCTCTTTCAATTCAAGTAACTTTTTAGCCAAATATCACTTTTGTTTTGGCATAATGAGCTAATTAATGGTTAATTACTCCATAGACGGCAATGCAAATTGTAATTTTCAAACGCGTTTTTCTCAAAATTGCCTGGTTTTACTGAAGCAAGTCATAAATTGGAATGATAAATGGTAAACAGTTCATTTTTTCAGGATATGTTCTAAACACTTTAATAGTTACTTTGATGCATTAAACTTGAAACAGACCCCTTAGGGTCTTGGTGTTGATGACCTTCAATTAATTAGAGGCGGGCTATACAAGGAAAAATGGTGATGTTTCAAATCATTCTGTCCTAATTCTTATTTGATGCAGCTTGATCCCCTGAACATTTTGACACCAAATTTGTCAAAATCGGACAAAAAATGAGAAGGTGCTGCCCAAAAAACTGATCGAGGGGGGAGGGGGTCTGAGGAAGGTATAAAAATGATAAATTTGCCAATTACTGTAATTATATACCAAATTTTAACCATGTTGGTGACTATCTGTATGTATTTGAGGTCACAGAATCCATTTGTGAATGTTCCAGCAGTGTGATCAAACCTTCCAAAATGGCGATACTGTCTCAATTTGGGTATCTACCGCATCCGTAGGCACCGCATCCTTAGGCACCACCACCCTTGTACTGACAAGTTCAAACCATTGTCTCTCCTAAATTATGTAACCCATGAAAGCCAAATTACTGCCACAAATAGTAGGAAGTGTAAGCTTTAGAATGAGACATATAACAAGTCAATAGGCCAAGGAATAGTGAATTTACATCAAATTAAGTTCAAGAACCCACGAAAAAATGTAACAACACCACCTAATGAAATGCCACCTTATATAAAGTTTTTTGTTTATTTTTCAACTCTTATTTGAGGATTTTCATGCAAAAAGATATAAAAAATAACCGAGAAAGTCTTCAAATCGTAAAAATATGATAGGAATTGACATGAACTGTATTTTCCAATGAAGAAGACCTCTTAAGAATCAGTAACTAGTTTATTGTTCTCGTAAGTTAAGTTTATTTCTTGTTCAATTTTTCAATTCTTTAAGGTGAGTTTCATGTACAGTTATTACAAACAAAAAAAAAATTAAAAGCCGACCTACCGACCTTACCTTTTCAGAGGCCGTTATGGACAAACAAACAATATATTTTTTTGGCCATACTTTGCCAACAACAAAATGTACTGACTTTTATTTGAGAAAATAAAATGCCAAGTTTGAAAGAGAAAGGAAATTGAAAGCATAACCTCGATCTCGTGTGCTAGGTGAATGATCTACCTACTGAGCAAATCAAATCATACATGAATGTCATGCTTTGATATACATTTGTATCTAACAGGGGAGAATTTTGTTTCGGTTTGCGAGAATCAAATTGATTGAAAGAGTACATGTTTCAATGGAGAAAATCTGGATGCTACAAGAATCATTGTGAGAATCGATTCTCTGATTCTCGCTGAAATTCTAACCCTGTGTAAAGATATGTCGTATTGCAAAATGTTTATTATATCATTAAATTAAATATACATATCAGAATAATATGATAATTTGCATGGTGCTGATTTTCTTCATTATAAATACCGTAATACAGTTTTATCAAATAGAAGACACAATTAAGGCTTGGCGTCCAAAGACATTTGCTCACCCGAGTGACATTTGCTCACCCCACCAAGAAAACTTTGTTCCAACAAGAAGCGACATTCTCTTAACTTAAACAAATTTCACGACATTCGCTACACTTCAGATTGAATTGGAGCATTGTTTATTCAATAATTATAGCACTACAACATGCGCGAGTGACATTCACTTTCATCGATTGAGACGATGTTTGCCCAATGAGAGCCACATTCGCTCTCCATTTTAGCAAATAAGTCAGAGCGAATATCAAGAGCGAATGTCACTCGACCGAGCAAATGTTTTTGGATGCCAAGCCTAAATTATTCAAGTTTTATTCACTTTATGTGGGAAACTTTCATAACAAACGGTTCATTATTAATTATTTTCTACAGTTTATGGGGTGCCTTCCATGCAGCAGGGTTCAACACAATAGTTCTTCTATTAATAGTTTCACATTTAAGAGCAGTTACATCAGATCCAGGTAGGTTCAAATTACATTGTTTTGTAGGAAAGTTCACCCAGGGGCGTAGCTAGGGGGGGCAAGTTGCCCCGGGCGCCACCTCTAGGGGGCGCCAAATCGCCACTACCTGAAAAATAATTGGACCAACAACAAGGGACATACTACTGAAATTAGCCAATTTTTGCCTAATTTTTTTCGGTACTTTTTAGCTTAAATAAGCAAATATTACTGCAAAAAATGAAGAAAAAAAATTGCGCGCTTCCCGCGCTGGAAAACAATTTGGCACATTTTTTCCAGAAATTACCCATTTTAGCAAAAAATGAGGAGTTTTTCAAAGCTGTTGGAAATTTTTTTGGGGGGGCGTACCTTTTCAAGTTGCCCCCCCCCCCCCCCGAGGGGTGGGGGCGCCAGTTTCACTTCTTGCCCCGGGCACCAGACAACCCCGCTACGCCCCTGAGTTCACCCTTCCAAATACAGTACTAGTATTGCCAAAAATTATTCAACCGAATTTACGGAAAAAGTAGTTCAAAATATGCAAAATGTAGCCCAAATCAAATATAAAGTGTTAACTTGATGCATTTATGACCTATTGATGTTATGCAACACCTTGATACACCTTTTGGCATCTCTGGTAATGGCTCATAAATAGTTATCCTGGCATCCTTAATGATTATCCCTAACATAGTGGCATAAAACCATTGTCAAACTCGAGTGCCCACTAATGAGGGATTATTTTTTCACTCATTGACTGTGAATTGCTCTTTAGTGAGAGAAATTAAGTAGGCCTAAGTATCTCACTAGAAAAGCCTTTAAATTTACTATTTTTGACAAAGTCGACTGATGTAGCCTAAAAGAAACGACATACATGTACATTGTTGTACAGGTCAAAAGTAGCCCAATTGGGCTACCAAATCATGAGTTTGGCAACACCTTCCGGATATAGAGTCTCTGATGCCAAGTTCATTGTCTTCAATTCTTCATTTCAATTCTGATGACTGCTAGAGGAATAATTTATGGCAGCAGTACATGGATTTTGAAGTCTGATATGAAGGAAACATGGTTGGGAATCAGTTAGGCATGGGATTATCTTCATGAAATATTTAGCAGAATCTGAAGCAAAATGCCAATTTGTGAATGTTTGTTGCTTGGCCATTTTCAATTGTTCCCAAGCACCAAGCTTTGCACATACTGTGTAGGTGCCCGACGATGTGCCGACTTATATGTGTACTACGTACGCACTTATGTAAACGGCGTGCCGTGTGTGACACGCTAATTTGAATATCAACTGTGTATTTATCACAAATCAACAACAGTATGCTCCTGTATAAGGAGATACAGTGTGTTGTTGATTAAATGTGATGGTTTAGTTCTTTTTGTGGTTCGGAAGTCACGTTAAGCTGTTGGTCCCCTTTACGAATAGACTCATGCATGTCATGCAAGTACAGTGTATTTTAATTGATTGATTGATTGATTGAATAGGTTAACTCACTCAAGAGGGTCTATTGATATATAAAATTGAAACAAACCCACAGAAATCAATTAATTGAAAACAAAAAAAATGACATTATTTAATGCAAATTATAAATATTCATTACATATATGTAAATATTTCAATTATTTTTTCTCTTTTTTTATCCAGGAATCGTGCCACTTCCAACTAATGCTATAGATTTTTCAGATATCAGATCCGGCCATGCACCTAAGAAAGTTATGGACAAGGTAAATAAACTAATTTGTGTATTATGAGCTCCAATGATGTTGGTCTGTATATGGTATCTACATGTACTGTGAAACCACTTAATTTCGGTAGGGATTTAATTTCGCTAGACCGAAAATTCGCAAAATTAAATCCTTCGTGAAAATTATATCTTGCATTGCAACTAATGGTCATTGTTCCAGATTAGTGAAAATCCAGCTAAGTTGCTGCTCATTTGAAATTTGCGAAATAAAGTACCCGCGAAATTGAAGTGCTTTACAGTATTTGTTAAACTCAGACAAAAGTTAGTTCTGTTTTAGTTTATGTGTACTTTAAAAGTAAGATCAGTACCGGCAGACCTATACCAATTTAAAAATGTGACAAGTTACATCAAAAGGTACAGGTTGTCGGTCGTGCAGATTTGGAGATAAAGGCAAACTTGAAAATTATTAAGAAAGTAATAAGAACATTATTGTCCCTATAACTTCAAAACTAAAATTTAATTTTTACAAGCAAAGAAGGTATCTTTTGAAAACTTCAAGTCATTAAAAGATGAAAGGAACAAAATGATTATTTAAGTTGAAAAATTTCCTATTAGATCTAGACCTTTTCATAAAGATGATATCTCTTATTTATGCTAGTCCTTCCCCTTTGAAAATGTTTCATATATTATGATAATTTTTTCACACAGGCCCTACAGTTCTAGAAAAATACTGGTCTTAAAATTGGTTTGTTTTTAATTAAAATGGAATTTACAGGCACTGCATATGTTTCACTAAATATGATGGCCTACATTTTCACTGAGTCCTTGTGAATTTTGTGAAATTAAGTACTTATTGTGTGTGGGGGGTGTCTGTGTGTGTGTCTAATAATTAAATTTGGGCTGATAAAATTGATTATTGAATCTAGACAACCCAAGGAATTTAAAAAGGGAATCTGTACGCATTCTTTAAGGGTAACTGGAAAAGCAACTTCTGGCGCTAATAGTCCCTTATTTTTTCTTTGTATCAAAGTTTTGGTGCTTTAAATGCTATTTTTGACATTGAAATTTGTATTTGCAGATCGCCATAAGTCTATTCTATATGTTTTCAGCTTGAAAGTTACGTAATATATGATTTCTGCATGTTTTTTTAGCGCATGAAGACCCGTATCCATAGGGGGTTAACAGGCGAAAATTATGTGGCAAAAATGGTTCCGAAATCTATTAATATTGAAAAAAGTTAGTATGAAAGTGAGCATTATTTTTTGATATGTTGAAGAAATTGAACCCCCCAAAAGGGGTCCCCATGCTCTTTTTCGAGTTACAGCTCCCGACGTGACCCTTATTTTGTGTATTAAGTCCATCGAGCATGAATTGGTAGTGTGTACCCTTAAACACTTTGGGAGTGGGTGCAATCTTGGTCATTTAGGGCGAGTCATTGTATCCTCTTCATTTGCAAAATAAAATGTAATAGATATTATAAGCAAAAATCCATAATAGGGATCACATTTACAGACAAATGGACCCTGCACTCTGGATTTTTGATAATATTGTTCAAAAATTACTGTAAACGCAAATATTTTCGCGGTCAGTAATTTTCGCGCACGGCCAATTTTGGACCGTTTTTATTCTCGCGCATGTGAACATTGGCCGAGTATGAAACTTCCTTTGTAACAAATGCACATGAATTTTCGTGGTGCATTTATTTTCGCGCTACACCAAAAGCATGGAAATAAATGTAGCGCGAAAAATACAGCTTATACAGTATTGCTTGGGCTTTTATAGGGAGCATGTACTTCACTATGCATGCAACTCCTTGTACATTGTAAGTATATTCACTAACTACAGAAACCTTGGAATTTATCACACATCAGTACATGAAAATAATTAACATTTGATTGTTGGTCTGTTTTATATGTCATATGTTGTAGTTTTTGTTAGGCTTGTCTTGGCCCGGCAAGTTTCAGGATGATATTCCTGATTCTAATGGAAAGAAAAGTGTAAGTAGTACACCACACTAAAAAGTGGTGAGTTTGAAAAAAGGCATGTTTGAAGTGAGATGCACAACACTGAATAATTTATGCATTTAATTTTTTAATGGCAGTGTAGTCCATATTGGTTTGATAAAGATTGATCTTCTCAAAGTGAAACTAGAAAACTAAAAGTGACATGTGTTGCTTTCTGTATGTTATTAGTGCTTTTTGTTATAATTTGTATTTTGTATAATTATGGCTACTTATTGGACTAAAGTTAACTATGAGTGGGTAAATGCAATATTTTGAATTTTTAGCAAACACCCAATACAATTGGAAATTTAAGTAATGGGTGCACACGCATGAAGCCAAATCCCTGCACAAGGTTTTTACACTGCAAAATTCCTACAGCCTGTCTGCAGAATAGTTGTACCACAATTGTTCAGCAGTGTTACAACATTAGATCTCTCCAGATATGTTAGAACCTGGTGATAACTCTACTGTGTGATGAAGTCAGAATTGAGGTACTATAGATCCAGGATCCATTGATTTTACTGTGCATTCTGTGTGATATCAAGCACACTTGTATTTCATACATGTATGGCACTTTGACTACTGCTGCGTAAGTCTGTTATTTCTTGTCCAAGCAATATCATTCCCCTCACTATGCACAATGATGCCCTCGCAATACACAATGAAGTGTTTGATTTAAAGGCCTACACTACATATAGGTTGTTTTAGTTTGAGTTTCATTCATCATACCCAAAGGGTGATTAAAGCTCTTCCCATAACACACAGTAACGTTTCAGTAAGCCCAATAGAATGTTCACCAAGGTCACTCCACTACTGCATTCATTTGTGTGGTAAACATGTTGAATTTGCTCTATTTCAAACTGTATTTTGGGAATGAAAACCCTGTCAAAGTGAGATCTGTTTACATTGATATCAAGCTGTGATTATCCCCTTTCTGAAGGTCTTTTATCATTTACACTTCGACTAAATAATACATTCTCTATAGCAAGTTTTCAATCAGTAGTTTTATCATTTAAGTCTATGACAGTTGTTCACTCAGTGTGTTGTTTATAAGCTGTGGAAATAGCAGTTTGAATTGAATGGTGGGAAGTACTTAAAACACCCTCTGCATCATACCCATCACTCCAATATCACTCAAATCCCCAATATTATGTTGCACATCGCATGTAACACTTACACCAAAAAAAAAATTATTCTGTTTGTTGACACAATCAATTCAGTGTTATCATTTTGTAAAGTATGGTTAAGGCCAAAGAAAAAAAAAGGTTTGTCTCAGAAACCATTTGCAAAAACGCTATGCGATTTTTTATTTTTTTATTTTTTTTAGAAAAATAGCTATGCGGTATGCGAGATTCTTTTTTTTTTTTTTACGTTCTAAAATTTTGATCGCCCAACTTACGTGTGTGAAGTCACCGCCACCGTCACTCAATACGTATGCGGTAGACGAAAACACGAAACAAAAAAGTTATAAATAAATAAATCTCGCTTGAATTTAGAATAAAATTACTAAAAATCGCAATGATTCAGTGGATTTATTTTGCATATTGTCTCCGTATTTTGCAGTGTTTTGTTCATGAGATCGCCATTTTGTTATGACCTTCCCAGCATGCAAAGCGTGTAAACATGGTTCGCTGATACTCAAAACACCGGGTACCAAATTAAAAAAAAAAAGAAGCTGCCGCAAATCATTTAGCTTCTGTTGCCATAGACATAAAGAAACTTGGACGATGGTCGATCGCTGGATTACTATCGAGAGAAAAAAGATAAGAAAAAAAAAAGAGGGCCAGCGCGTAGGTCTACGCGCTAAATCCACTTTCACATAGCAATGCGCGTGGGTTTCTGAGACAAACCTTTTTTGGGGGGCCTAAAATGGCAGTACTTTTGGGAAACCTTATCTGTAGACTGATAGAAATTCATTCAAAATTGTTGAAATATCATCAGTACAACTTTGGGCAAATTCATAGCAGAAGGCTGTTATGAGGGTAATTAGTTTTGACCATAGCTTTGACCTATATGCTTTTACTTTCATTTATTACAGGAAGGAGAAAGTTGGACTGTATGTCAAAAATGTGAAGCTTACAGACCACCTAGAGCACACCATTGTAGAATATGCAGAAGGTGTGTGCGGAAGATGGACCATCATTGTCCATGGTAGGTATATATTATTCAAATATTTAATGCCTGAGAGTGCAGTAGTATACAAATACAACATGGTTTGAAGGGAAGTATCGCAAAATACTGTCCCCGAGGTGTTGGATGTTCAAGATTTCTCGATCATCCAAAACCGAGGTCCAAAACCGAAGGACAGTATTTTGCAATACTTTTCTGACATAAACCATGTTGTATTTGTTTTACTACACCTCAAAAAAGTCAAAATATAACTTGGAAATAAATATAAAAGTTAACAAATTTAGTACTTTGCCGTGAGCCGTACGGTAGTACCATGCTTTATTACTTTCCCCGCGTGTGCGTAAAACACAGAGACGCAATGCGTAAAAGCATCCCCGCACGGATGTACTTGAGTATTAATGCACACGCGGATAAATTGTAGTTAAAAATTCTTTTTACGCGTCTCCACTATTTGACCAATAAAAAGACTGTATTAACTTATAAATATTCAAGAGGTGTTACTAGTACAAAATATATCATTCGGTCAAATTTTGACTTTTCTATTTCACGAGGCGTAGCCGAGTGAAATGGATCAGTCCAAATTTGACCGAATGATATATTTTGTACTATTGCACGTGCATAGGCATTCAATATTTGTTTTATATCATGACATCACACAGGTTTGTTTCATTCCGTGCCACGGCTCAAATCACTGATCACTATATCATGATATAAAATGCATTATCATACAATGTGTGGTGAAAATTAAAAAGGGGGAATATGTGATTGCCACTATTTTTTTAAAATTTGACAGCTGTGTCAAAACCTATGACATGAAGGCTTTCTTGGATTGTTAGTCACTGAGGGTGAGTTATTTTACCCCCAGCATATAATGGCTGCATGTGTCTCACTTCCAGACTATTTTAAAAGTGATTAGCAGGAGAATTGTGTACTTTGCTCAGAGCAAGTTGCAAATAGACGCTGCTGAAAGTGTAGTCATGGTTTACGCGTTAAACAAAAAAAATAAATAAAGGCTTGTGCCAGACCCAAAATCTTGAGAGCCAAATGGGTAGTCAAAGCATGTAAGTTTTACAACAAAATATAGAATTTTGTGGGTGTATGATGTAGATACACAGCCTTGCTAAATTTGAAGTTATGAAACTCTTCGCTGTCCCACAAACACGTGACAAATTTACTTTTTTTTTTGTCCTTTTATCAGGTACGTTTTACTACAAAATGTAGACTTTTGTGGGTGTATGATGTAGATACACAGCCTTGCTAAATTTGATGTCATGAAACTTTTCGCTGTCCCACAAACATGTGACATATGTGACCCAGCATATCGAAAGGTACCTTAAGGGTCCCAAAATGAAAAATGATTTTTTGGTCTCATCTGAAAGATTATACTTTTAAGCTTTAAAATGACACCTTGCTTGTGGTTATTGGATGTTCGATTGCAAAGTTACATCAAAAATTGGTAAAAGGCATCGGGCTGATTCAAGAAACTATAGTTCTGAGAAAATCGAGTTTAAAGTTTCTGTACTGGTAAAATTTGAATGGAGAAAGGATTTTTATCTCGGTTTTTAAAACATTTATCTTATGTTTTGGATGTTGGAACCTGATTAATATGATAGAATACACTTCAAAGGTAATGTTTCTGATGAAATTAGAAATTCGACCTTGGACGTGATTTTTGACTATGCTCAGCTTCAGTGGCCCGTATCTCGTAATTTACTATGCCGATATTAAGGTACCTTTCGATATGACGGGTCACATATTTACTTTTTTTTGGTCCATTTATCAGGTTTCATAAAGTTATCTGATCGCATTTTTATTTCCGTTTCAGGATCAACAATTGTGTAGGTGAATTTAATCAAAAATATTTTCTTCAGTTCCTGTTTTATGTTGGTAAGTACATTTGTCTATGCTTATTCCTACAACCTTTGCCTTAAATAGACAGGGCCTTTCTTGTAGTAATTTGATGCGTAGTTCAAAACTATCCCTTAATGAACAAAGACAGGATAGCTGTAATAATCCTTTTAGCCAATAATGAATATTTTTACGGCAGACCCAATATTCCCCACTATTCACTCACAAAAACTGAGCTGTGCTTTCTCGTTTTGGGATAACCTTACCCAATTGTCTCGGACTATACTCTGTAAATCTTGAAGTATGCAACAAGCAGCCAATTAACACACATAAACCAATATGACCATATGGGAAGTAAAATAGTGCGTATTTCTTGAATCATAACAAGATACCAAATCTTGCTGAATATTCAAATAAATTTATGACCATGTTTGTCCATGTGTTAGCAACAAAATTAGTCCAAAATAATACCAAAATTATGAACAATTCATATATGAAAATATTAATACGCAGTGATTTGGCCTTAATCAATCATTAGTAGTCTCTTACACAATACAAAACCATCAGTTTACAATGTTGTAAAATACAAGGGATATGCTATGTATCTCGTAACAGAGTCTGATTGCTTGTTGCATACTTCAAGGTTTATAGAGTATATAGTAGCTCAATAATTTTTGATGTGAACAAGTTTTGATGCATATCAGCATTTCTATCAGGCTATTACAGCCCAAAGGGGGTACTCAATTTTGAGGTATGTGCCACCAAAAAGACCCCGCTTGTTTTGGCTCACTCTCACCAACAGACCCCCTATTTTTACCAACTGTCACTCAGTGACCTAACTTCCTTGTCACTAAAACAACTTTTGTCGCTCAAAGACCCACCACTTAATTTGATGTAATTTTTCAAAAATCTTCAAAAATTTCAGAAAAATCATCAAAAATTTTGCAAATTTGTGGCCATTTTGACCCAGAAAGACCCTACTTTTTGGTGAATTTAGCCCAAAGACCCCATATTTTTGCACTTTGTCACTGAAAGACACCCTTTTTGACCCAATTTGTCACCGAAAGACCCCTAACTTCCGAGGTGCTTGGTGGCACCCCCCCCCTTGTTACAGCTAAAGCTGTATGGTGATACGAAAAGGAATTTATATTAGATGTAGCTGAGACATCATTAACATGTATGTTTGGAAGTGGAAGCTAAATTAATTAGTCTTATTGATCAGTATAAAAGGGGAAAAAACTGGATTTACTAGTTTTGCACTACTGATCTAGTCTGATCTAGTTTGTCTGGTTGCTTAGGTTAAAGAACATTCAAATTGAAATGCCTCTTTACTGCAATTAGGCTCATAGGTTTATTAGTTTGCAGTATGATATGTCACATGATTTATGATACTTATTGCTGTTTCAAATAAATTTTGGGCATGAAAATTCAGAGCCTTGCATAATGGAATTATGTGTGCAATTTTTGCAATTTACACAACATTTTCAGGCATTGCATACTTCCCATTACACTGTCCTTGTCACAACTTCTGGGATATGCAGTGGCTGCGTTCAGTCTTTCAGTTCGAGTCAAAAATTTATTTGAAACGATAAAACCGATGATATAATTTTTGACATGTTATATTTGCAGGTTGTGCAGCAGTTTATGCTTTAATTCTAATCATTATGGCATGGACATATGATTGCCAAGTATGTAACGACGACAGAGTTAAAAACCCAAGAATGTAAGTTGATGTGACCTTTCTATATTTTTACGTGATTTTGTGGCTTTGTATGCAGAATTATTGCACACTTTTGGCATTTTGATAGATCCAAATACAATCATGCATTGCATTAATTTTCATTAGAGGATAAAATTCCACTATTAATAAAGGTGCAAATTTATAAAACATGTGTCAATGAATGTGATTACAAAGTTTTTTGTTTCCAATTTCAATACTGAAAATATTGTATGCATCTTCTTTGTGATTAGATGTAACATCACCCAAACAATGCTATATTACACCCCAAGCTGTGAAATTAATAGTGACCGTCCATCTCAAACAAGTCGTAAATGCAGCAAATTTCAGTTACCGCTACAGGTCAAAATACATGCCAAGGACGTAATTTGTCGAAATTGATTTTTTTGTAGATTCACAATCTTTGTGCTTATCTCAAAACACCTGCAAAGTTTCATTTCAACAAAATTATAGGAAATATGAAATATATCTTGTGTATTCTGACACCAATCAACAGAAAATAGAGTGCTCACTGATCTTTGAATCTTTGAATGCACTTATCTCAGTTATTTTACTACATGACGACCTTTGACGAACCATAACTTGACTTATGGAAATTGATTGAAGTTTATTGAGGTGTCATTTTAATTCATATAACATGGTCTTTCCAAACATTTAAGAAAATGAAAAAAGGCTGCATTTACGGCTGGTTTGAGATGAGCGGCCACGTATTAAGAATAAATAATAATACAAGTAATGATGTTCTGTTTGTTTATTTCCAGAGCCCACACAATAGTATTAGTAGTGGTGTCCATATTATTTGGTTTATTTATATGTGCCATTGGCTGTGATCAGGTAAGACCAAGGAATTTATAAAGGGGAATACTCTCCGCCATTTTGATTTTTAATGCCGTGTAAATCCTATGGGACGGCAGCCATTTTGGATTGTCGCTCATGGAGGTTGAGTTATTGTACCTCCGGTATCTTATGGCTCCGCGTGCCTCACTTCGAGAGTCTTCGCAACGGATTAGCAGGAAAATTTGCGTACTTTGATCAGAGCAAGTCGCAATACACGCTACTTGAAACGCAGACAGGGTTTGCGCGTGAAACAAAATGCACACGCTGTATATGCGTCAAGTGAAGATTTACGCGATCTGCTTGGATATCGGGCCAAAATCCGAATACATCCGGAGGTACAATAACTCTGCTCCATGAACGACACAAGATGGCAGAGAAAACTGGTTCCCCTAAAAAAATTTGTTGGGTAAGACTTAATTTTGTCATGTGAGTGTAAGGAAGTTATACCTGTAATAGCTGCTGTGAATTATATCTACTTGACATCTTGTCACTAGAATGTGAACAATCTCTGATAATATCGTGGCTAAATATGCCAGTGGCTCTTGAAATAGTTCTTCAGGTGACACCAAGATCTATTTCAAGAGCGTTTTACTGAAGACTGGATATTATACAAGGTGCAGTCCAAATTTATGAAAAATGGCAGCTATTGCAGATTTGACTTTCTTTAACTCACATGAGAATTTGTAATCTATTTTATGATTTGTCGTACAGATTGTGTATCACTCTAAGTGTTGAGAACAGAAACAGAAATTTGTTGTGCGCTTATGATTTCTGTGGTTGTGATTTGTCAAGTACCTGCAATGATCAATATACTGTATAGAGGGAAATTTTCGCTGGGGTTTTATTTTCGCTCTTTTCGCTGTTGACTTATCAACCGTGAAAATAAAACCCCGCTAAAATAGTATTTACACATAGACATCAATGGACAGATGCTTGAAACCGTGGAAATATTACACCCAACAAAGTATGACTTAGTCTAAACCGTGAAAATTTAACCCCGCTAAAATATTCCTCTATACAGTAGTTGATTTAAGGGTAACATCGTCATGTGCATGAAATTCATATCTGCAATGGCTTCTCTAAGTTATGTTTATTTAGCACCTTGTCACAAGAAAGTGAAAAATCACTCAAAATATATGACATGTTACATCAAAAGTTACCTAAGCCAGAAAACCCCATACCGAGATATGGGCTGCTGGAGTTGGAATTAGTAATGAACAGGTCCCCGGGTTGATTTTTTAATCTCCTTTTTCTCAATCTTTGAAATATATTCTGTTAGGAAAATACTTTTCATGTGCAAAAACACATTCTAAATGTGCAAATTTGATGATTATTTTGACTAGGTCCATTATAGCATCAGCATATCATTCACGTAAATCCACTGTGTTTTCCAAGTTAGCATGAGTTTACACTCATTTTGCCGGAGCATGTTTGACCACATACCATTACACATTCATATTGTTTTGGTATCAACATTTTTGTTGTTACTTTAGCTTGTCATTTGTACATATCATTAAAGTTAATAGAATCAAAATTTCCTTGGTAAGATGACCCTATCGAATATTGAATTCCTTAATCTTTAGTAGAATGAAATAAAATGTATATATATTAAGTAACACACGTCTGTTTTTATTTCCCACAGTTACAGGCAATTTTTGAAGATGAAACAGCTGTAGAACATGTGCAACAAAAAGGCAATCCTCGTATGCAACCGTCCACTAAGAGTAAATTAATGCTATTAAAAGATGTCTTTGGAAGTGGTAAGTAAAGAGTTGGGCTGTCAGAAAGTTAAAGGGGCAATTCATGATCCACTTTTCACCCTCAAGGTCACCTCTATCAAAATTTAGTTTTTCAGCTTATAAGAATCCTCAACTGGTATTTGTTACAATGCCCAAACCATTCTTTCATGTGTACTTGCATTTTTGAGAAAAGTGAGAAAATGTGTCTTTTCTAATTATTGTCGGGGCCCCGACAGTAATTACAACACAGTAGCCTATGGGGATTTTCAAAATGCTGAAAAGCTTGTAACTTGTAAACGAGTGGTCAGAATCAAGTGAAACTTTCAGCATACATTTATGTTGTTCTCTTCTCTTTATATAGCTAGAATCGAGGTGGGGCAGATTTGGTACTACCTGTCATAGAGTGAGCGTTTTATTTCAACCACAAACTGCTGAAAAGCAACCTGCACAAAGCTAGAGTCAGCTGCATACGTGCAGGTGGTAAATCGAAAATTGATAACATGGCCATATAGATCCTTGTACGAGGTAGCATGATAGTCACAAGATCACTGTGGGGAAATAGTTTTAACTATTGCAAGAATGAAAGAGCTGTCTATTATAGGTTAAAATATAGTAAAAAAGAAAAGCAGGCGATAGTAAATACTAATGACCAGCTCAAATCCCACCAATGAGTAAAAAATTATATATACAATACTATTAAGTAAAATGTTTAGAGTGAATTTCTCGATTACTTGTTATTCAAATGCGAATTAAAATGGTGGTATTTCACAACCAATCCTCCTTCCCGGCTTTGTTTTTGCATTCAGATTTCCCTCACTAGCAGAAATAAGCCAATTATAGGAATGTTCTATACTGATTTTGTGTTTAATCATGAACTCGGTCCTCTTAAAATGATGATGGAAACAAAATTGTACAATAGACCTTTTCAAAACACGACTATCCGAGAATTTCCGAAGCTGATTTTACACTTTCCGGCAATTGCCGAAAGAAAAAGTGACTCTTCAACACAATAACCAGAATGTTAAGTTCGCGTTAATTGGTTGCGTACGAATTCGAACTTTGAATTAGCGTCAGCACTACAGAGTCACTTTCAGTTTGACCGCCCTGATGCAACTTCAAATCTTAAGCTTAATCAGCGCAGATCAGCTGATTTCAAATGGAAATTTCACTCTTTATGTTGGTGAGCTTATGGTACCATCGGCCAAAATGTGTTCAGAATTAGTGTATCTAATATTGTATGCATGGGTCGGTTCTATTTATTTTTCACTTTTATTGCACTGAAATGCGAGTAATTTTTCGGACTTTTTTGTTGACAAAGTCGTGCAATCTAATGAGCTTGTACGTGATTGGTTGAAAAAATGGCCATGTGACCAATGTTCCGGAGATTTCCGAATGGATTTTGAAAAGGTATATTGAAGTAAGTTGATGTTTGGATAGCCTTTCAATAATGTGTTTATTTAGTCGGTTTATATCCTGTAGCCTGGTAATTTTAGTTCTTAAAATAAATTGACAATGAATCGCTCCTTCCTTATGGATCCAAAGACATGCCATAATTTAAAACTTTTCTCTAAATCATTTTAACATTGCTCTTTATACTTTCTATTCTTTTACAGGTCCCATCTATTGCTGGATATGTCCTTTCAGGTCGTCAAGGCAACCGTTATATTCACCACCTAAATTCCAAGTATGACACAAGATGGAGATCCTGTTTATCAACTGTAGGTGGTGTCTAGAAGATAGATATGAATTGCATAAGGCAGGAAATCCTGCCATGTTGGTAAATCTGTTTTGCCTATCTTATGGCCAGAACCATTTTGTGGGAAGAACCATAATCTCACAAAACTGATTTATTTCAAATTTTATGTTTTACACTTCCACTGTTGCACTACTACCAGGCAAAACAAAAATTTATTGAACAATGTAAACAAGAATACAGGGTATGGGAAACATTTGCAAACAATGGTGCCCTGAACTCTGGATTTTGGTTTTTCACTGTCCAATAAATTTTTAGTTTGGCTTATAATAGAGTCATGAAACTGATGTTATACTTCATTGATAGGTTTGCGCAAAACAACGAACAGCGAACAATTAAGTATGCAAGCCATAGGTGAGATACCTGACTTGGCATCAGTTTTATTCTGGCATGGGGATGCAAATTGGTGGTACTCAAATTCTTGTGTCTTGCTTTTTTGTGTGTGTGTAAATTAGCCTCTGTGTGCAACTGAATTACTATACTCAAAGTTGATTTTGGCATGACTCAAGTAGTGTCTGACCGATCTGATCGGATTAATCAGAATCGGACCGATTTTAAGCTTATCGGAATCAGAATTACGAACAAATCTATAATCTGCCAATATCACAGACCGATTCAACGAACCCTAGGAAAGTGCAAAAAATCTAGTTAATTGTATCTTTTAGCACCAACTAGACTTATCAGAACCAACAGCTAACATCAAAATACTATGAATATTTACTGATTTTTGCTTAGAATTAACAATGACAACCACATGATATGTAAATGATCTATAGATTAACCGTTGTAATATTCACTTAGAGAATTTAGAGAATTTGAATCGGACGATTTGAATTTAACTATGATTGGAATGGGCTGATTCCGATCTTAGGTAGATCGGTAGGCACTACACTCGAGTAAACCTGAATAACCCCTAATTTGGGCCCAACAGTTAAATTTGACAGAATAGTTCTTCAGGAATCTCCACTACATATCTATGGTTTTAACTGAAAATAAATGTATTTTGGCATGCAGCTTTAACAGTAATGTCAGCTTATCGTAATATTATTTCAAATTCAGCAGAAAATCTGTTTTTACAAGATCCTAAATACTAACCAAATTTAAAACCCAGCTATCACACTCCATTCCTCTTTGCCACTAAAGAGATTTTGTCAGAAAAGTCCAACTGGTTAAGCCTTATTCATACAAAGTCAAATCATGAATGACATCAAAAAGATTACCATAATTTTGCTGCTTTTGTGAAATTTTAGAGCCTAAGATTTTTTTGTTTGAAATAAGTTATCAACTGTTTTCAGACTATTGCTTACTACGAGAGAGTCATAAATGACGGCTTAATTTTAGCAGAAAATCTACTCTGGTTTTACAAGATCTTACCAACAAAATTCAAAATCCTGCTACCACACTCCATTCCACTTTGCTACCCAAGAGATTTGGGGATAAAAAGGCAGTTCAACTGGTTACTGATCACTCTCAGCAGAAAATCAGCTCTGTTTTTACAAGATCCTATCGACAAAATTTAAAATCCAGCAACCCAAGTCTACTCCACAAAGTTGCCCAGATATTGTGTGATAATAATATTCAAATAATTATTATTTCAATTTCAGTAGATAACTTGCCCTGTTTTTACAAAATCTTTCAACAAAATTAGAAATCCTGTTACCACACTCCATTCCACCTCGCTACTCCAGAGATTTATATTGTCAAGTGATTATATTTGGCGTAATGCTAATAGCAAGTGTGTGATTTCGTGCATGATTCAAATCAGGAATAAATTATATTATCTGTCTAACTTTTTGCTTACTGAAGAAGAAGTAAATAAATCTTACAGTGGAATTAGATGTATATAGTTTTGTTTTCCTAATCATCAATGCCATAAAATGTTTTTTTCTTGTTGCATTGTTTGGTGGTATGATTTAATCCAACATTATGTATGAAGCTGCTTATGCATTAAATGGAAACGATACATGTAGTTGAGGGCGTCAGTGTCAGAACAGTGGGAAAAATTAAGAAGTAGGCAAAACACAACATACCAACCTGTCCTCTTCTTCAATTTAAAATTCTTCGACGAAAGAAAAATCTTATCACATTTTGATTTATCTTGAGGTAATATAAGTTCTGCTGTATTGTGCCCTTTTTGATGCTTTATACCTATTTCAGTGCCATTCAAGTTGAATTTGAGGGAGAATTTACCTAATATATTAAACTAATATGAAACTAGCTGTAAAAGTTAGTGTGACTTAGTGTACACCTATCCAACCCACACAGTCACATCAACAAACTTCACTCTGACTAAAACCTAACCCTGACTCTAACCCTAAATCCTTAACCCAAATGTGTGTGCGGTACCTAAGTGCACATAGTCCAAACTAACTCTGTTCCACACTTGGCAATCTGTTCACAATATCCAAAAATTGCATATCACATGGCTTTTCACTCATGAATTAAATGTAGAAAATGTTCAGCAAATCCCCGTTTTGATGCAATAACTGTAATGATTGTTAGGCCTACCAGTATTATTTATATTCTACAAGTAATTACAAATTTGTTTATATGTAGTATACAATAAATGACCGTCTGTTGCACTCAATGTGGTATTACCAAGGAATTTAAGAAGAAGAGTTTGATACTTACTCATTTTGACTGAAGCCTTTTCCTCATGTGGATGGCTGTCAATATGATTGTTGTTGCGCTCATTGTGAGCGAGTTGTAGCACCTCTAGCCTCTTTCACGTGGGTGTGAAACATTACACAGATCTGCGTTTTTGAAATCTTATTCGCTAGCTCAAAGTAAGTCGCTAGATACATGGTTTATATAAATAAGGTATAAAATGAAACACACACATTGGTTAGGGTCAAGTCAAGATTAAAGCTGAATTCAAACTCGAAACAAACGCATCGAGCATGTGTAGATTGGTGGTTTTGGGCAGTTCTGATAGATGGATATCAAAACGCAATACCTCTTGCATCAACGCAAACCAAGTTAAGAAGCTGAACTTTCCATTGCCTTTTCATGTTGTTAGCTACTGTAGTTCATTGCATTTTGAGTATGAATTTATTTGTGGTGTCATTTGCGGTGAAAATTATAAGAAACGTAACACTTTGCGTTGTGCGCAGGAATTCAGCTTTACTTGCAACTGACCACCAAGTGTGTTTCGGAGAAAAATGGAGGTACAATATATTGACACCATGCTCAGCAAGATGCCAGGGAATATCAATTTCCCATTTTAAATTCCTCGGCTATCAACTATCTGGTTTTAATGGTATGTTAGATTCACCATGTTATTTCACTGAACAATTATCTTAAATGATAATGAAATGAGCAATTGTTTTCTCAAGAAGCAGTGAATGTTTTTATCAAACTGTGTTTTTTTCATATTTGCTGTGGTTTTTGTCAATTGAAATTGCACAATACGTTTACATTGGTATTCATTCGTAAACAAGTCAACATTAGTGTTCACGTATGTGTACATTTTCAATGTGGCATGTTTTGCTTCTACACTCACCACACTCAGTAGGCATACACAAATTACTGTCACAAACAATAAAAGAGCTACCAAGTGCCTGATTTTGCCTTTATGTGACATCTGCCCGAAGTAAGAAGCTGCATGCATATTTCAGATTGCAAGCTACTTATACTTTGGAAAAGTCCTGCAGATATAAGCAGAGGATCAGTAGTCTGCAAGACAGTTTTCATCCAGCAGTTGCCTGCTGGACAGAAAACAAGTATGCTGTATGTGCATTTCATTTCAGATTATATGCAAGCTACTTTCTTCTGCTTTTGAACATTCCTGCAGAAATGGGCAAACAATCAGTGCTCTTTCATAGTAAAAGGCAGTATCTACTGTATCAAACATAAAGTATATACAACCTTTTTTAAGATGGAAGTATGTTGAAGTGAAATTGAACGTTGAATGGATGTCGCTACTGTGTCTTTTATTTGCACATACTATGTTTTTTGTAAGACTCGTGTGATATGAATAAATATTCTGTATTTTGTATTGGTGTTGCACTTGCAATGCACCATACTGTTTTGTGACCTAGCCTGATTGAAGGAGGTGCTTTATGGGATTTGAGAATATTTCATCGACATAATTGATGGTCTAATTGAAATCCTGAGATTGTATTTAGAACCAGAAAAAGGCTTTTTGAGAAATGGCCCTTTGAATGTTAAATTTGATTTTGGTTAACATAGCACTTTGCAGTAATTTAATAGGCACACTTTTACTCAATAAGTTAAAAGCTGGTTTGGTTTTAAAATATTGATATTTTGAGACATGACATCTGTTACAAGAGCTGTATGAAAAATATCTGCCAATTTTAGTAATAAGGCATGAAAATTGATCAATATCTTGCTACTACTAAAATTCCATGTTTATTTTCAAAGTCTCTTCTTAACTACCACAATTTAAGGGCAAATGGACTTTATATCTCCTTCAGTGGCGTAGCCAGACTTTTTGGTCAGGGGGCAAAGACATTTCGTCCCAATTTTTTCCAGATTTTCCCCCGGCGTTTGCACATTTTTTTTTCCGGCAACAAATCCATTTTCGTTTTAAGCGTTTTCTTCACATCTTTTGACACGATTTTCAGCTCTTGAACCTTCCCCATGTTTCCGGTCTACCAGCTGCTCTCTCATTTTTCTTGTCCTTCCCGATTTTTCCCGCTTGCTGTCCCGATTTCCCACTCGATTTTTTTGTCAGGGTGCAGTCTGCCCCCCCCCTGCCCCGTGCTGGCTACGCCACTGATCTCCTTTATATTTTCCTTAAAATAACCTCAGTATATTGCATCAAACATTTCACACAGTTTATATTTTAATTGATAAGAAAAACATTAGAAACATATCCAAAATAAATGTCAACTTCATACATATCAATCATGTCAATTTAAATCTTTGAAATGTACTTTTCAAGTTCTTGTCAATAATCACAGTTTTCATATTTGCTCAGAGAATAGTGGAATTTGCTCATTTTGTTGTGCTGGGTCATAACTTGTAACAGCAATTGTGTGTGTGGCTGTGGCCTTATGGAACCATTTGTGAATATGTTCATGATCTGTTTGTATGCACTTAGATGTCAAAAAAATCGTTTACTTGAGATTTTATTCAAACACTGCTACTTCAATGCATGATTATCATTGTATAAAGTCAGATAATGTACATTGGGTACAAACGAAAATAATGGCAAAAATGTTGTCACCGAAGTAGTATGTTCAAAAGCAGGGATCAATTTCACTAACATTAAAATGTATCATTAACCCATCATTTCGTAAGACCAAAACCCATCGTTAGCTACAAACACCTCTTGACCCCACGCAACATTAACAAAGGGTTTGATTTTTCTTATACATAATTTATATACCTTACGATGCAGTGAACACTTATGAAGGGTTTTCATGTTTTTGTGATATCTACTTGTAGTTATGAGCTAAACCCTTTGTAGCTATGATGCATCATAAATGTTAGTGCAATCGACCCCAGGCCTTGTATTCCGAAATATGCTATGTTCTCTTGTCATGTGGGTTCAAGAAAGTCGTATGTGCAATGGCTGCCACATGTCATATTCATTTATCTTTTGTCTCTCATTTGTCAGTGGCTCTTGAAATGATTCTTAAGGTGGTTTCAGACTAGCTGTCATTGCGGCACACGACGTTGCGGCACACGACCAAACATCTGCAATTTGTAGTTGTTGTACTGTAGCATGACACATTTGCATATAGCCGCAATGGTCTGTCGCAAGAAAAGTTGAATTTAGTCCAACTCAAGATATTGTGCCGTTGCGACCATCACGACAAGTCATCGATATATCGGCTTGTCGTACGGCAAGGGGATGCGACAAGGTTGAGTTTGCGCACATTAAATTTTAGCCTGTCGTATGGTCGTACGACAACATGACAGGCTAGTCTGAGACCAGCTTTAAGGTGACAACATCGCCTGAAGAACCATTTCAAGAGCCACTGGCCCAGGACTGGAGATCATACAGTGTGCAATGCAAATTTATGACAAATGGCAGCTATTGCAGATACGACTTTCTTGCACTCTCGTGACGAATTGTCATCAGGAATTTTCAGGCGGTGGAGGACATGCCAGGAACCAGCAACAAAAAGTTTTTTAGTATAAAAATGCTTCTGTTATTTTTTGAGGAAAGATACAAATACGATATTTAAAACATTTGTGACCCATTAGAAAGACACAAAAATGTATCCTAAATTTGCATTTATATAGAAACCAATGGCGTAGCCAGGGGTGGGCAAGGTGGGCGATTTGCCCACCTCGGAAATTTTTTGGAGACATTTTGAAGACCTTGGAGAAAAATAAAGGGGGCAGGAAATTGCCTTTTTCCCATAAAATTATAACAATTAAAGCTGAAAATTGCTAAAAATTAGGTTGAAACTTCATAAAGCACAATATTTGGCAGTTTTTCTTGAAAACCCCGGCCGATTCGGCCCCTTGGAATCCCTGTAAAGTCGCTCGATAAAATCCATTGGAGAAATCTTGGGTGGTTTGCCCACCCTTGGAAAAAGGCCTGGCTACGCCACTGATAGAAACCCCTCGAGCCTAAATCTAGTAAAGTGTGACCTCTGCCGCCTGTAAATTCTGGTGTTTGAGATATGGTTGACATACTTAAAGATTGTAATAATTATAATGTATTTTCCACATCCAATTTGGACTAAAATTTAGTCACATTTGTGCCATTGTGTTTAGTAGAGAAATGTATTGGTTATTATATGGAAAGGTTTTGTTAAACCAGGTAGAATATATATTTTTTTATTTTTTTTGAAATTAACAAACATTAAATGTGTAGGTTCCGATCACATTCTCATCCCCAGGGCTCAACTAGAAGTATTGCATTTTTTGATGTCAAATGAAAGCCCATATTTTTCTGATTCTAAATCAACATTTTCACCTCAAAATTCCAAATAGTTTTTGAGCTATACAATAAAGTGTATAGTTAATTGGTATACCTATTTTCCATTTCTTGTGTAAATTAATAACAGCCTCATCCCCAGGGTTGCATACTTTGTTTGCCTCGAGGACTTTGAGAGAGTTAACAAGAAGCAAACTGAGGGTGAAATCTCACAAAATGCATTTCATAGGTCAATTCAATCAGTTAAAAGTATAGTACACTTCTTAAAATAGGAACCTACTCCTTTAACTTGGAACTAAATAATGCTGTTTTAACCTTCTCTTGTAGGAGTAGAGACATTATAAGCTTGATTAAATCCTAACTAGCTTTTGATATCATATATCAAGTGGTTATATTGCGACTGCCCATCACAAGCAAGCCGTAAAGTTAGTCTCGTGTCAATTTTATTTTATTTTATATTTGCAAAGATTATATTATGATTAAAGTGACAATAAACTTTACACAATATCCAACTGGTCATGTTATGGTCCATCCATCAAATGTGGGCATTGAGTGATAGTTGAAATCTAGATTCTGGTGTTCAAAGATCAGTGAGCCATTTGTTTTCTGTTAATTTCATTAAATTATGACCTTTGAAAGTACTTTCTCTTCTTGCATGAAATGAACTTAGCTAACTTTACAGTTTATTTGTCGTGAGCAGTCATAAATTATACTTTATGACCTTGTGCCATTTTGCAGCAGCTATATGTTCTATGATGCTTTTGTCTTTAGTGGGATACTGAAAGGGTTAGGCTGTACTTGGTCTGCACACAAATTTTATGTGACGAAACATTTGATCGTGTCGTCACCAAATACATGTGATCGAATTAAAAAAATAGACTGTGTAACAAACATCTGATGACGGTTCAATGACTTTATCTTGATTCGACTTATGTGCATTTTAATGTGAAGTTATATGTGTTTTTCAATTTGTGTGGAAGCTGAGTATAGCCTAACTCTTACTATAAAAGTTGATTTATTGCAGAGAGTAATCTCCTAAACTGTAAGGGCTATGGTAATGAAACTTGGTGACATGAAGGTGTTCGGGATTAGCACACGTGACACGCCTTTTTTGGGGGGTGCGGTGAAGGCCATTCAAGGTCAAAAGGTCATTTGAGGTCAAATATCAAAATTTTTCAAAAAGTTGACCTGAGGTCATCCAAGGTCATTTTGAGGTCAAGGTCATAACTCATGAACCCCTGACCCCACATTGATTAAACTTAAACCATAGAAAGTGCTTGACCCAAGGGCAAGGTCAGTCAATGTCAAAAGGTTATTTGAGGTCAAATTTCAAAAAAATTCAAAAAGTTGGCCCGAGGTCATCCAAGGTCATTTTGAGGTCAAGGTCATGACTCATGAACCCCTGACCCCACATAGATTAAACTTAGACTATAATAAAGTGCTCGACCCAAGGGCAATATCAGTCAAGGTCAAAAGGTCATCCAAGATCAAATTTCCAAAATGGCCAAAAAGTTACCTTGAGAAACATTCAAGGTCAAAAACTTAACCCAAGGTCATCCAAGGTCATGACTTGAGGTCATCCAAGGTCATTTTGAGGTCAAGGTCATAACTCATGAACCCCTGACCCCACATGGATTAAACTTTGACTATAGGAAGTGCTTGACCCAAGGGCAAGGTCAAAAGGTCATCTAAGGTGTCAAATTGTTCTATTTATGATGGCTGATAACGGCGGCAATCAACAAAGTAGGTGATTAACAAAAGTAGGCGGTCAATGAAGTAGGCGGTCGATAACACAGGCGAGACGAGACTACTGGTTTGCGAACCATCTTGTTCTTCATGTATTGAATAATGAATTATTAAGCTAATCTAGTCATATTTTTCTCACAAAACTAAAATAATTTATCTGTCAGTTCAGTTTCAAAGAGCAATCACTATAACAACAGGTTAATGCTTTGGTAAAATACTTTCCATCATTAAGAAATGGTTACACCTTTACCATGAGCATATTAGTTTCCACTCTTTGAATAATGCTTGTACCCATTCAACACCTGGGGCGCAATTTATGACCCGAGTGCAAATCCCTGGGGGAAAAACATTTGTAAGTGTCATTCTGTGGATATGAACCTGTGACTCTCAATGCCAAATGATTAAAAGCCACTGATCTAGGACTGTAAATATTGATTTGTCAAAAAATGGTATAGGAAGTAAGACTGATTTTCAATTATAGTATATTTTTTACATCTCCGGACGTCCAAGTCATCGATTTGAACGTACCATTGTCCAGGAGAGGAGATAAATTTTAAACTCAATAATCATTTCAGCCATCCAGAAAATCTGGCTTGTTTGGCATATATCCAAATGTCGTCTTTTTTTTTTGCAAATAACTTTTTAATGAGAAAAAAGAAGTCTATGATTTTAGGTTGCAAATTGCTTTTTACTATGATAGGCCCTACTAATAATTTAAGAAGACCCATGTGATTTAACAATAGGATTAATAATGATAATTAAAGGGAAAAATGACATATACACTATTATATCGTATGTATAGGGAATTATTTTAGCAAATTTAAAAAGTGTAGGCCTCGATCATATCATCATTTTCAATTACATTGGTCAGAAATTTAAACGATTTTCCCAATGAAGCCTACAGACATGATAAAAGACACATAGACATGCATAAATTATGTGATGCTCGTCAGAGAGTAACATGATTTTTAGGCCTAAATTATAGATCAATGGTGCAAATCATGAAATTGTATTCTCCATTATACAAGTTTTTAGAATGTGTACCCAACCGTTGTAATGAATAGATGATTTAGCTAACATAGAATGTGTGATTACATTTTCTAAAAAGAGCCAAGAATTGTTGTAAACCAATAGCTGCCTTTTATCATCAAAAACATTAAACATGTATTTTACTTTAAACCAAACAGTAGTCAATGTAAATTGTGAAACAAAAGGCAGCTAATTGAATTTATCTATAT
The DNA here is from genome assembly GCA_000969725.1 of Ophiothrix spiculata. NCBI lineage: Eukaryota > Metazoa > Echinodermata > Ophiuroidea > Amphilepidida > Ophiotrichidae > Ophiothrix > Ophiothrix spiculata. The sequence continues at coordinate 69,682 of JXSR01S010783.1, forward strand.
TTTTTTATTTTCATTCAAGGATGTGCCCTTCATCTCAAACCTTGTTACCTCTTCTTCAGCGAACTTAGTCCAGAGATGTAAAAAATATACTATAGTCATTATAAATGGAATATTTGTAATTCAAGTAAAAAGTGATAAAGTGTCGTAAGCTGAAAAACAGTTTGAGATATTTGATTAATTTTGATCATTTTAGATACTTCTACTAATTTGTCATTCATAATTATTAATTAAAATGGAATACTTACAAGTCATGAATGTATTTATATTGATGAAAATAATTGTTAATAATACTATAAATTGTTCATTTAACCCTTTATAGACATCTGTAACATAACAGAATATGTTGGATTACAAATTTTCCATTAATAAATAACTAATAATAATTAAGTTTTTAGTTTGTCTTCTTATACCATTATTCGAATTGACCAATTAATATTTACAGCGATAGGTCAAGTGTGTCTGTTATTATAATAAAAGTCAGGGATGCAAGTACTGAGACTTAAAGGGACTGGCCTAAATTCTTCCCACTAATTTTTTACCTACATATTTTTTTTTACTTGAATTGATAGAACATGTTTATAGTAATAGTTTTTTTCCATGATTTTAGGGAATATGGGAAAAATTTGCAATTCTTTACCTACTTTAATTTTTTACGCCGGCGCAAAAAAGTGGTGTGAAAAAAGTGTTTCTAGTTTGTAAACTTAAAAAGAATCTTGTTTCTACACCTGTGATTGCCAAACAAATTATTTTTGATGAAATTGTTTCTCTTGTTTGTATATCAGGGGTGTGAGAGTTCAGCTTTTTAGCTGATTTCAGCTTTTTTTATGCATTCAAAAGAGTCATAATTTCAACTTTTTCTTTCATTTTCAGCCTGTTTTGAGCATTTTGTCACTATTTTCAGCTATATTCAGGGTTTTTTTTTATCACCTGGCTCTCACACCCCTGGTATATGTATTAAATTATCTTCAGGAGCTTTGTTTGATCTTTTATCTGGTAAATCCAGATTTGAGGTACAAATTTAGGATTCAGGAAACACAGGATAGTTACACACTACCATCAAAGAATGATATATTGCAAATTAATTCTTTCTCAATTTGAGCAATTGGTGTGTAAATTTTTGCACTTTTTTGGATATTACTATACTTTTAAGCTTTATTTAGAGCATTTCCATAAGTTTTTAATTCTAGGTGGAATCTAGGCTAGTC
>JXSR01S010784.1:26822-38367 GCA_000969725.1 Ophiothrix spiculata
ATCTCAAGTATTGGGTCAGTTGCTCTTGAAATGGTTCTTGGTGTTACCTGAAGAACCATTTCAAGAGCCAATGACTTATGGCAGAGTAATTTTGAGGGAATTTTCACATTCTAGTGAGATGTTTTTGAATAAATATTACATATGGCAGCTATTGAAGATACGACTTTCTTGCACTCACATAACAGACTTTGTTACCAACTCCAGTAGTGTCCAACAGTACTGTTTGCTTAACATCCTGCATGCATATGATGTAATAGCAGTATGAATATGTCGGTGTTGGGGGATATCGCAATAATAGAGGAGTTGTCCAAGGCATGTGTTGCGATGTGAAGGAAGTGTAGCATAATCTTTGTATTGGCCTCTTCTTGCTGAGCTGAGAGCTCGTCAATCTCTTCAATATCTACTGCAAGGCCATTTACTTTTCAAACACACTTTCCTTCAAAGACTAAAAAAGTTTCTCTGCCCAGGAACTTTGAGGCATATTTGTTCTTCTTCCATTCGCTAAGAAGAAAGTCGGTCAGTCTTTGTTTGTTTTCATCACTAGAAAGGAAAGATTTCCGATCTCTTGGGAGTTGGTCATTGGCACCCCGAAAAGGGGGACTTTGCGACAGAACACTTTTCGAGAAACTGATGAAAATAGGCAGCAAAAAATAAAGAAAATAATAAGATTTTCCAGCAGATTTTCTGTTGTAAAATTTGATTGCTTTGATCAATTTATACAAGTAAGGTGTCATTTTAAAGCTTAGTAAATGGTAAAATAGATGAAATTGATATAATCTGCAAAGTCCGCCCTTTCAGGTGAGCCATCACATATGTGGCTTTTGTGTCTCTTTTCTAGCTGTCAATTCCCTTATGGATATAATGGGAAGTATGAAATAAATCAACACAATCAACTTAGGGTAGCTGGGCAAAAGACTCTCTGCAAGATCTCCAAATGTAGTAGGGAGCACCATCTTTGATTGCAGCAGGACCATCCTTTCTTCACATCTTGAAATAGGCAAATATTGTAAACGTTGGCTCATCTTTGCATATCGTCAGATCACACAAAAGAAGCATTTGCTGTTTTCCTCTATGTGACCCAGCGTTCGAAATAACCGGGTGCACGCATGCACTCGTGCATGTAGATATTTTCTTGTGCATGTAAGTTTTCTATACTACATGCACACGGTGCAAGTAACTTCTAAGCTTAACCCTGAAGTATTCCAACTAACTTCTCGTAATATGTGTACAGAAGTGATATTTTAAAAAATATAACATTTAAAGTGAAAAGTTTAATCATTTATAACTAAAAATTCAGTCAAATCGGCGTCAAATCACGCTGAAATCTGTCGTAAATACATCGTATGAAGGGAATTCCCACAGTGTCCCGAATGTCGCTATTGCTCCATTGAGATTCACTGATACCCATTACGAAAAAACGTCACCGGAACTCGGCGAAAAGGAGGGAATACCTTTATTGTTTTGATTTTGACGTCATCGCAGTGTCACGTGTTCTGAACAGGCGAATCAGCGGCAACATGGGGTATTAGAAATGTGTCAATTGTCGCATACCCCCTCTAGGAAAAATAAATGTAATCAATTCGGCCCTTTGATTTGCCGAAAAGTTGTGATCAAACTGGTTTGTTATTGTCAGTAATTATGGCACCGCCGATGCAAAAAATTCTTACTATTTCTATTGAAGTTTATTGACAAAGGGTAGGAGATTAGCAATGAGCTAGAACAAGCTGAGGAGAAAAAATCCAGTGGAGGATCAAGCGGAGGATAAGGATGAAACTCAGCATCATGAGCATGACCTGAGAAAATTATAACCTGAAAGGCATGATGATGTTGGATGATGATTAGTAGTAGAAAATACCACGGGCAAAGCGATATTCTGAATGTGTTGCAACAGGAAAAAAAATCCTCAAAAATTGGTGCATGTAACTTTTGTTTGGTGCAGGTAGAAATTGTACTCTACATGCACCAGTGCAAGCACTGTCCCACTCATTATTTCGGACGCTGATGTGACCCCCAATTTTTGTACGTTTGAAGTTTTGGTTGGACAATTAGAGTAGTTGACCAACATTTTCTCCATAAAATATGTCTTGGCTACTGCTGAAATGTGTTAGTACAAAATTATAAAGGTTTAGCCAGCCATTGTAGCTTAAATTTTGTTTCGTATTTTGTCAACTACTGCAATAGTCCCACCAAAATTAAGTGGAGGTATTTGGCATTTGTGCCACCGGGAGATATACTTATGCCATCACTTTCTGAATGCTTTTCTTCAGTTGAATATCAGCAGTGTATGCTGCTTCCAATCCTAGTCGCTGTACTCGTCTCCATAATGCCTGACAAAGATGGAAATAACACACCTTTCTTCTTGTAAGAGGAAACTGATTTTGAACTGCATTCATTAAACCAACTTCGAAGTCTGATAACTTCCTGCGGTGCAAGAAGCAGTCCAGTAACATTTCGTACATTGTATTTTATTTTGTCGAAGATGTATTTGTATTGTTTCTTTATTTTTTCCGGTTAGGAAAGCCATTCCAGCACAGATGAAGAATCCATGGTGTACAAGCCATGTATTGTCAACATCTGGATGTATGGACGCGGGGAAGTTCTGAATGTTCCATCGAGATAAAGTGAATTGCATTGCTGCAAAGTTCTTAGTTGGGCATCCGATGAAAACAGCAGTACACCACGCCTGTTGTTTCTCGCAAGCAGGTTTCTGTTCCCTTTCCAAGTTTGTGCCTATACTCCATTAATCTGGACATCCGATATTCTACGGGGAATTGGCGGACACAGTGATGCTTGGCATCTCTGTAACTGGCAACGTATTTTTCATACGATGGTGCATCCTGGTTATTTATTGTAATTGGCAAACACCGAGTCATAGGCGCTTGGTAGGCTGGGAAGGGTCTCGAGTGACTTCAGCCAAAACCTGCTCGATGAAGTCCCTCCGATCAATTAGTTCAACATCTTCAGCATGTGTATGCTGAGGAACACCTTGAGGTCGTAATATAACGATGTGGGGGTTTTGGCCAGCGATGTCAAAATGGTTTGTTATGAGAGATGCCCTACATGTCCAATTGCAACATCTCCAATAATGCTTTACAGGAACATGTTCTTTGGTACCTATACGAGTCGTCTACGAGGATGCGAACCCCTCTCCTATCCTCTCCCATAATGAAGGGGCGTTGGCCTGGTGGATTAGCCATAGCAGCCATGATGAAAGAAACCTGATTGCAAAAACGCAAGGATGTAAGTTTCCCGGATTTTCCTGGAATTCAGGATTTTTCAAAATGTGAAAAATTTTCGGATTTCCCCCCAGATTTCTAGGAAAAAGTTGCTGAAAATATTCCGTAAAAAATCCCTAACAAATTAATTGAAAACGACTGCGAATTGAGCCTAATTAGTGACCTCAGTTACAGGTCGCAACCGGGTAATATTATCGATGTTTTGCTAAGTGCGAAGTTCTATATGTTTGGGATTGGAAATTGGGGAATGTTCGGAGGGTGCGAACGATAATGGCGATCTCCATGAAATAGCCACATTTTGTGATGCGGAAATTTATTCCTTGTTTATTGAGTGATGAGTATTATAAAAACCGTTATAATTTGTTCAAAATGGAGAATGATCGGACCGCGAATATCTATGTGATATAGAGGTGTAACGATAAATGGAACTGACGGTGGCTTGAGGAAAAGGACATTGATGGCCATTTTTTGTTGGAGTACATTCGCACAAAACATGCAAAATAAACAGGCCTGAGGCTTGGTCGTGTTGGTACACTATTATAGATGTATCGTTCGTAAGTGTGATTTGCAGTACGTCAAAGGGGGAAAAGAAGGATCTGGTCGGTCATGGTGGTAAAATAACTTAAAAAGAATAGGAAACTTATTACTATAAATACAATGCCTTCCATCCATATTCCAAAGAACCAAGTTATCACATGATTTATTATTAACTGCTTAACATGTTTTTTGCTGAAAATAGCAAAGAAATTGCTTCATTAACAGTGCAAAATTTAAAACTTTTCCAAAGGGGCACTGCTTCCTTTGACCCCCGCAAGGGGCGATCTGCCGCTTTACTTTCGGTGATCACCTCATGCTACGCGTGGCTTGCGCGTGTTTACAATTTGTAGGATTTTTTGGTAACAGTCACTTACATCCCTGAAAAACGTTACAAACCAAGTTTAATCAATCTTTTCAGACTCTAAAAGTATTTATATATAAATCCTAAATTATTCAAAAGTTAAGTGGATTGTCGGTAAAGTTGAATCACAAGAAGAATTCCAAACGACGCATTATAATATAGAGATTATCCTACTTTTCTCTAAAACATATATTTACCTAGGGGCTGTCAGTTGACTCCAAGTCAAGTTTGGGTTTGATACGGATGAGTGAGCAGTAATTCAAACTGCCGGTAGTTCAAAAACACAGGGCACAGACGAAGCAACAATGCAGTAAATTTAATTAGAAATTAACAGAAGAGAAAATTTGAAAAACAGATTGTGTATATAGTGATTTTGGGTAATATGTGCCTATTGAACTTGCTAATATGGTTACAATTTCCCGGGATAATTTCATACAATTTTACTAAGACTGAACAACATTTGCGAGTGATCTCAGATAAGGTCTTTGGTAGGTTTCAAAAATGATGTTTGTTTCACTCATTTTGGTCTCAAAATGTTAACTTGCGAATCTACGGCAAGTGGGTTAGTACTCTGGCACCTTTCACATTATTAGTTACTTCATGTCGTTTCTTCCTATAACGCAGTTATATTTGATACCAGTTACGGTGAGACAAGTGTTTATCTATTTTTCTTTCAACCTTTATTTTAGCCCCATTTAGCATATCGGTGTTTAAAATGATATAAAGGAGAATGTGTTACAAAATAAAGAGAAACGTTGTAAATCATCAAAAAAGACAGCACAATTCATGGAGAAACAAAGGGGTCATGTTTTTGTTTGTTTTATTTTTGTTGGCTCATTTGCTTGTTTATTTTCTTAACTTCGTTTTCCTCCGGTGCTCCTTCCACAGGACACAATCCCTTCCCCAGAGCACATACATTAATGCAAATGACACAAACATGTGGACTTAGCAAGATCATTTGCAAAAAAGATTATCTACCAAGATCTCAGAGCAAAATTTCAGCATAATAATGTCTTCCTATATCTGCGGCTCAAAATGGATCTCCTGCTTATCTTCCACTGCCAATAATTACATCATCGACTTCATTTTGCTTAACCATGTTAAACCTTGCTTTGCTTTCCACTTTTCCATCTCTCTTCTCTTCTTCAGGGACTTGCATTTCATCTCTAGCTTCCTTCTTTCTGATTTTAATTTGCGCAGCTTTATCTTGAGATCAACTCCCTGCTGCTGCCAAGTTCTCTAAAACAGATCTTATGAGATGGGAAATGTGCTGTGTTCCAACATTTCTGGCAATGAAATCATAACAAACAAGTCTTATGGTGTCAATATATCGTCCATCCTGGAATGTTTGAACAGTGTAGTTGCTTACACAATCCTCCAACTGGCACTGAAGATTGTTGTTCTGACAAGTTAGACACTGTCCTCTGGGTAGTACCTTTCAGATCAACCCATGCGTTGTTATCTCTGTCTTTGTCTTTATGGTCGACCTGCATGCCCTTTGGAATGACTCCTTTAAAGCACTCAAAAACAAAGCGATTAACTAGGTAGGTTTTCCTTTCCCCTTCTTTGTCATCGTTTGAAGCCATTAGATGTCCATGATTTCAACTCCCTATCTTCCTAGATTAAAAATGACATGGTCCACTGATGTTCCATATAATAAGCATAGATTGGATGTTGGGCTATGGGAGCTTTAGACAATGCAGCAGATAAAATAGCTTGTCCTCACACAAGTCAAAAGTTTTAAGTTTTTGAAATGATCTCGTTTTGATGGTTGCATTGAACGTGTGGACATGGGAAAAAAATTCATTGACCTGAAGTGGAAAACATACGCTTCAACAATCTTGTTGATCGCTTTGACGTTAATGTCAAACGTGATCATGTCATCAGATTGCAAAGTATGTCTTTGTTGTATTGTGTGGAACATTTATTAAGCTATTAAACTAAAGCAACACACAGAATAAGTATTGAACTATAGATAATTACCTGCATGCTGGTTCCTTGGTAATCTTTGGTTCGCCTAAGGAAGTCTTTGAGATTTAGCCTTTATTAATAGTGGTAATGGAGTCCAAAACAAATAAAACGTCAGCTTACTTCTTCCAGAATTAGAAGTGGATGTGGCCAGTGCTATCGAATAGGATACCATTTCTGTATCTATGTGAATCCAACTGAGGCACAAAATTAGGATTTAGAAAACACAGAATAGTAACACCATCATCAAAGAATGATATATTGTAAAACAGGCCCGTAGCCAGGATTTTTTCAAGGGGGGTGCAGATATTCAAAAAGTGGACCTTTTGGAGGAACAATTTTCATTTTGGTCGACCCTAAACAAATGTTAGTAGTTTTTTAGCAGTTTTCAAGCATTTTGTATGGTATTTTATTTAAAAAAAACAACCTATATTTACTTGTTTTGGTGCTTTAGGTGTTCTTTTGGTGGACATTTAGGGAATTTGTGTGGACCTTTTTTGTACATTGTCAAATTTGGGGAGGGGTGGGTGCGACGCCCCCATCGCACCCCCTGGCTACGGGCTTGTTGTAAAATGATTCTTTCTCAATTTGAGCATTGACAAAGGTCATATAGTGAATTTTTAAGATACAGTAGCTTTGACCTTCATCAGGAACCAAATGTTGACTGGATCGTGTGTTGAGATCATCAGCGTAACTGGAACTGGCAAGTATAAAGTAAATCTTGCCCATTTGATTCAACGCTTGTGAAAGTTTCCGCATCTAGATAGGTTTTAGAACTTCCTTTAGATCCTTCTCTTCCACATACTGCAGGTCTGATTCTGATTCCACACCAGTGGTGATTAGACATTTTACAACATCTGTGAGGACATCCGCCACCAATGATGGAAGAATATGGAACACACGCCTCTTCAGAATGTCTTCAATGATAAGTGATTAAAGTCTGTCACAAATTGAATGATGTAAAGGTATAGACCATATCTATATACAAGTAGTGTATTTATCATACTTGGCCTCGTTCTGAGTTCCCATTCCCCGTCCGGTTCTGTGGATTTACCCCATCAACGACGGAGTATGTCAACTTTTGATATGGTCTATTAGGATCTTGTTTTGATCTGATTTCTGCACATATCCCTCAAGGAGATAGTAATCTAACATTTTGTTAGTATTCGGCACACATAATGTGTCACAGGACCACTATTTGCAATTATGTATGCTGCTTATTCAGGACAAAGTTGTGCAGCGTGCACTTCACTTAAGAAAAAAAGCATACAAATAATTCAACCAAAAATGAGCCCAACTTCATTTCCATCGAAAACAACAAACAGTCCTCTCTTGTAATATGATCCATTGTAAGTTATTTATGTACAATGCTTGCAGAGCTCTTCTTTCTTAAGCTCCAGCTAAACAAACAGTCCTCTCTTGTAACAACAAACAGTCCTCTCTTGTAATATGATCCATTGTAAGTTATTTATGTACAATGCTTGCAGAGCTCTTCTTTCTTAAGCTCCAGCTTCTTCTTGGCTTCTTTGAAGTTCTTCCTCCTCCTTCACGTGCTTTTCTTTCATCATCTGTAACAACACCGTGGAGGAGGTCATCTTCTTCAAGGGCACTGTCGGCGGCGGCGAAGATCCAGAACATCCAGGATTTTAATAGTAAACACCGTCACCCCAGACACTACTATATTGCAAACACAACTAGTTAGTAGTTAAGTCCTCTTATGCAATGAACACGTCACTGTGTCTTATACATGTCCTTACATATATGCAGATCTTAAATTAAGTCACAGAGGGGGCATGCAATTTTTTTTTGCAATTTTGGAAAAAAAGCCATCGGTTTCATCGGTTTAGTTCTCCTTGTTTCCTTGGGCAAGAAACTTCACTCTCATTGCTCCGTGGTTTGGAAGTCACGTAAAGCCAATGGTCCCCTGTGCAAATGCTCCTTCTTGTGGCGCTGCATACGGAGTATACATGGCGAGTCATATGTTAGGGCAGTTGCCGTTCACTAACTCAAGGTCTGTCCTTACAAAGTTCTTACTACAGACAAGAGTTTACTTAATGGTTTGCACTGATGAAAGTAATCAAAAATGTCTGCCCTACTGGCTCCCACTATCTCTTGCCCCTTTATTCTCATTATTGATCTATGCAACATGTATGACAGAACTATAAGTCCACAAAAGTCTTCTATAAAAAAGAGTAAATATGTGTCGTATTGAATACATAAATGCCAATATTTCCGTGCAGTAAGTTTCGCCCATGGTCAATTTTTAAATCATTTCGCTTTTTAAAATTTTGAGATTTCATTTGTATGTTGAGTATCTTCACAGGTTAAAGTTGTAGGTTCCTATATTTTTTAAGAAATCAAAATCCCATAAAACAAAATATTGCTCCTTTTTTCTTCTTACTGCAATGGGCAGTTCATTGATTGTTAAGTATGTCGGCCACATACTTACGTTAGAGAATTTGAACAACGGTACGCCATCAGTATTTATTGAAAAACTCAAATTGTTTTTTTTTTCATTAAGAAAGCCCTCATTAAATAAACTCTTATACTTTTCCATCATAGATATCACATATTGAATTGCTTCTATTTTTGGAAAAGTGCTCAATACGGTGATGTTTTGCCAAATCAGAAAACTCTTGTCTTTTTCAAAGTGCTTGAAGTTATGCTAGAATGATAAGTTCCACAAGATATGCAATTGCCCCTACACTACTGAGTCTTTTAACTCTAACCGTACTGAGCAATTCTCCGTTTAAAAACCATCTCCTCGGAAATCTGCATGTTAAAAATGGCGGGTTTCCACCTGGAATCGAACCCGGGACCTCTCGCTTCCCAACCCAACTGTCACTATGTCAAGCCACCGAGCACGCGCTACCATGGCAGCGATTTTGTGACCATTGCTAACTCCGGTCTATGACGTATTTGGACCTACGTGGATTGTGATTTTTTGTGATTTTGTACTGTTAGGGTTAAACAGTGTTCATTAGTATGTCTGGTTGCCTCTTTGTCTACCACAGAGTAGCAAAAAGCAACAGTAATGTATTTGTGGAATTAAATCCCCAGCTATTCCAGCCACAAATTTATGCAGGGTGTACACAGTCCTGATCATTCTATGGTCAGCTGGAAGAATGAGATTAATAATGGCCAAGACATAAGACATTGCCTTGTCCAATAATTTTATTTCCAAGCAACACAGCAATAGCATAGCTGCTCCAACTGATATCTTAGAACCTTCAAAAATTGGTTATTCACCACTATTGTTTTCATTCTCATCATTTAATTCATCCCCTCTGGTTTCAACTACTTGATGAATAATGTCAGAATTTTCATCGTTGTTGATGATTGGTATGTATGAAGCCAAATTTTCTGGAAAATATAATTAATGAGACACAACTCATTACTATTTTGACATAGCTCTGCATAGTATAATAGTTTTAAAACTTGAGCTACAGAGAGCGGGTCCGCAGGTGGGCAGGGGTTGGGGGTGTTTGATGCAGCCTGACGGAAAGCAATTGCACAATTATCCTTCCTAAAAATGGAATAATTTACTTGTGAATAAAAAGTTAGTATCTGTAGACTGTATCATGTGGCGATTCATGGGGTATCATGCAATACGGAGAGATAATCAACATTGTTGGGTGCTGTATCTGTACATCATTTGCTACCAAATCTCATTATGTCAGTGTAGCTTTTCTTTGAACTTGCCAAACCTGTGTCCAACTTGTGCTTCCTTTTTTGTGACATGTACTCACCAATAGCACTTTCTAGGATCTCTTTGTCTTGTGGTGTCCATGCAGTGTCATTTGCCTTTATTATGAGGAGGTCATCCATGGTTTGATGTTTGAGTTGTACTCTTTAACAAAGACTAGCTTCTTTGTGACATGTACTCACCAATAGCCCTTTCCAGGATCTCTTCTTTGTCTTGTGTGGCATCTGCCTTTATTACGAGGTCATCGATTGTATAGTCTTCTGTCAGGTAATATACTTGTGAAGATACTGAAGCCACATACTCGAAATGCATTAGTAGATCCAATACAAGGAATGATTTTTACTAGTTAAACTATGTTGGGATACTCACGTCTTCTCTAATTTATGAAATTTTACTGCCTGAAAACATGGCCTTTCCTTTACCACATTGCAGAAGCCATCAGAACTTATAAATGCCATATTGTTGTCTACGCTATACAATGTCCAAAGTATCTTAGCCTTGGTCGACGAAGATTATAGAAAATAAGTGATGGAGTGATTTTTTTCACTCCATCAAGCTGCAATGCTAAAATCAGCAGAAAAATGCTACAATATACATAGTCAGTTGTTTCCTTTTTTTTTTTGAAGGTTTGATAAAATCCCAAGCTTTCTTGCACTCTTCTTTAAATGTCTGATTTCTGCTCCTAGCTGTGATGTGATGTAGAGGCGAACTTAAAGCAATACTTTAAAAAGGAGCGTCCCCTTTCACCCATGACTTTTGATTTTATGAGCTTTTTTTTTTTTTTTTTTTTTGGTAGATATGAATACCCTCTGAACGATTTGGCTCAAAGATGCTTACTTTTTCTGTTATGGCCATTTGTTGAATTAAATTCGGGATCCCGTTCCACGTGTATAAGTATAGGAAAGCACATGCATGTGCTTTTTACCCATTTTCCTGTGGCATAAAAAGTTTTTGACAAAATACACTTAAAAAGGTTTTAGAAGATAGTTACATTCCTTCATTTAAGTCTGTTTTTACTCAAAACTATTTCTGATCAAAATCTTAGAGTATTGCTTTAACCATTTTCAAATACTCTTCTTTCAAAATATGTTCATGAAAGCAAGCTACATTTCATGACCCAATGACCTAGCTATGTCTTTTTGTCTCGCCTGAAAATTTCAGGTAGAGACATGCATTCAACTTTTTTATTGAGAGTTATGATTGGTTGAATAAAAATCCAAAATTATTGCTCCTATATACTTTCCACCAATGACAAATATGCTTTTGTGTCACAACCGCTTTCTTGTGCTTATCTACATGTGCATTGGGTTTTTTACCTGTTTTATTTGTTTAATTTCAGACATTTGCAAAAAACATACTTGCTGGCAAGTCTGAATCTAATTTTCAGATGGCTGGTGTAAAATAGTGGTTTTGATGGATTGCATATTTTTCAAATATGTCAATGTTGGACTTTGACTTGAGGGCTCATCCTCTGAATTATTGGGGTCACACTGTCCGCTTATTTATTTTGTGGTGTTTATATATGATACATTGTTGGACCAATTAATATTCAGATTCCTCAGGTTATTTAGGTTGGCAAGTTTTCTGTGTTAAAGTAATACTATATAAAGTGTTGTAAATGAAGCGCCTCCTGTCACCCATGACTTTTAGTCTGTGGGAAAAAAGAAAAGGTGCAAAATGGAGTCTGCACAATTGTTCTTGACTGATTCTTAGTCTTTGAGACCTATAGATTCCAGA
>JXSR01S010787.1:16180-27779 GCA_000969725.1 Ophiothrix spiculata
TGATTACAGCTCCACTGCCATTGTTCGAGCCATAAAGACATTTGGCTCTATTGGGTTTAGTTACTGTAAGCGAAAACTGTCGACACTGCTTCAACACTTGAATGCCGAGATTCATACATTGACAAATGATGGCGAAAAAGATACTGTGGACTCTGCATTCAAGACATGATACAAGATCAGCAGCAGCTGATTATATGGAATGATGTGAATTTTGCCAAGGAACCAATGGCCCCAAAATTAAGCGTATTGGGTCTTCAAAGTTAAATACTGACTAGAATTTGATCAGATCCTACATTTCTCTTTTTGACCAAAAAAAGTCTGCATATTACAGAGATATAGTCTGATATGCTTGGACAGAAGTCACAGAACCATTTACATCATTTTGCAGAAATGTGATTGCTATATAAAAGTACACACTTTGTTGTAATGTTTTTCTATACATACATTGGGGCTAGCATTAGTGGACACTGGATATACTAGTAATCAATACTTGTATATCAACAGAAAAATTACCCAATATTTCAAGAATCAAATGTTGCCCACCAGCACTTCTCAATATGCCATTTATAAGCCCAACTATTGTCGACATAAAGTATGGACATATTAATTCTTTGTTTCACCTTCTTGCTATTCTTCCTTGATTTATAATTATATTGTATGTTATAAATTTACATAAAATTAACTTTTTTCTGTACCATCTTTTCATCAGCTCAACGTTCTTTTGTTCTCATCTTTTGCAGGGTTTGAGGGGACTAACCAGCCCCACCTTCAAGCGTAAAGCTATCGACAGGCGTCGGCCACAAAAGATGACCCTGATGCCTGGGGGTAATAGTACTAGAATGCCGCGTCAACCTCGACCAAAACGTATGCAAACCATCATTGAAGCCCTCAAGTCGGGCCTCAAGTAAGTTTTTTGTTTATTGTTGTGGAATTAATTACTCTAATCACTTTCCCTCGTTCTCTTTGATCATTGCTTGTGCCTCAAATTTTAAATTCTTTATTTAGTTAATTTGTGCTTGTAAGCCCCTGAAAAATGGTTCAATGTGTAACCAAAATGTAGGTTAAGATTTCAGGATAATTAGAAAATAATTGATTCACAATTACTGACGAATTCCAAAACCACCAATTAATGTACAATTATTGTAAGGGACATTTTAGACCTAGTAAAAAAACAAAAATTTGGTTTCTTGTCCTCACGCGCATGCGTTTTTGCTTCTGTTTTTTTACAAATTTTCTTATTTCACAATCTACACTTCTTGATCGATCTTGAAATGTTCTCTTATGCAGTCTATACATGCGTATCTGTTCCGTATTTGGCGGGATTTCCCATACTTCAACTCTTAAATATCCATTAAAAACGGGATGTCCTGTATTTACAGGGTATGTAAAAAAAAATGCCCTCTCCTTCCTTTTTTTCAAAAAATTTGAACGAGAAACTATTTTATTTTTTTACTTTGCCTTATTATTAGCTTGTTGGGAGTATTAAGGTTTTTTTTTCAGATTTCTTGATATTTAGTCAAATGAAAATATTCATAACTCACTGGTTCCATGTGACCCAAAATGTAAGATTTGAAAAATATAAATTTTCAAGAAACATGGTTTCACTAGATAGATGAGTTGACATAAGACATTATGCCCGGCAGTGTGCGCGGTCATATCCATTGTTCCTTGCCTGGCACTATGCGTGCGCAGAAGGTTTTATTTAGGACACATGCTTTCAAAATTCACGCCAAATCAGGTAGGGCTATTGAAATGTGCAGCAATCAGCAATTATAGACTTAAGTGTCAACTCATCTATACTTTGAACCCTTTGTTATCTTGTGAGTACCTCTCGACTCATAGTACACATTATGCAGCGTACACTTGCGAAAGATTCTTACATGTTTTTAAAATCCAATTTTCTCGTAGCTATTATAAATACATGGTAGCTACAAAGTGTTATTACAATGGCATTTATGTTTATTAAAGTGAAATTAGCCCATGGTCTTATTTTAATGAAATCAGCTGCCCTGCCCCCCTAATTTGTAGTTAGCGGATCATTTATAGGTGGTGTCTGAACTGAACATTCTTCTTGGATGAAATTGCTTATAAAACTAGTATGGTCCATGATATGTTGCTAGGCTACCATTAAGATCCTGTCTCATCAATTTGCTCTTTCATTAACTACTCGATGTATAGAGTAGATTGACATTCTTTTTTTTGTTTGCAATTATTACCTCTTAATTGGGCGGTTTGTTTTTCTGTGCATCAAGGAAGTTCATTTGATGAGTTATGAAACCTTAACAAGTTTATTTGTTCGACTTTAACTAGAACTTGTATGTTTCATATACATTTAGATTTCCTTTGTGGGAAGCAAGTTAGCGCAGCATTACTTCCCTCGCTTTGCACCAATGAGTCCTGGGTTAGATTCCTGCCTGTATTCCCGGTCCTGGCACTGTTTATGCATTTGGTTTTCAGTCCATGCTTGCTTCCGCAGGTTTTTCTTTCTCCTGGTCCTCTGGCCTTCCTCCTGCATCCAAAACTGATAAAAAGAACATTATTGGACCCAATAAGCTTCATTTAAAAGACTTTCTTGGGTTATCCTAATAATCTTTCTTTCTATATAATCAATCAATCAATGATACACAGAACTTGCATGACATGTATACCCCATTAAGGAGTCTATTCGTACAGGGGACCAATTAAATAAACTGAAGCGTATCTAAAACAATGACAAAATGATTTGGAAAAGGTATACTTTAGGTCCCATCAAAAACTATACCCTAACCCAAACCCTAACCCTTACCCTAAAACTAACCCTAACCCTACACCCTAACCCTAACACTAACCCTAAACCCTAACCCTAAAATTCTGGATGGGACCTAAAGTACACTTGGTCCAATGATTTTTTTTTTTCATTTAGAAATTTAGTCAACCTGCATTGGCATATTATCACAATAATATATTGGACAATCTGGCTGGAAGTTTGTTTTGACTATAGTTGTTGACTTTCATTTGCCCACAACTATCTTCCCATGACGTTGCTATTTTAGTAGTGAGGTTAGGGCAAAAAATAAAAAAAAGTTTGTTTATCCTTCATGTAGTAGGAAAACATGTTGTTGTTTGGTTTATTTTTCAGATATCATTAGGCATTGTATGAAACTAAAAACTTAGCAATGAGACCATGTACAACTTATAATGGGCAATTTTACTTCACAGTCACAATTTAAAAACTTTAGAATAATTAATTTATTATGTTCAAGAAGGTTGATTAGTGATATATAAATTGTAAGAGGAAAAATAATTTAGGCTTTTCAAATTAGGTTGGTAAGCTATACTTTTGCATAGTAAAAACTTTTTTAACCATTTTTCAAAGTGTGAGTGATGAGGACAAACGGATAATATTTCATTTTGGCCTTAAGTCCTTGATTTCAGGTCAGATAGTGTTATTACAGTTGTAATATTTTAGTGCAAAATTGAAGTTTTGGACTTAGTTAAGCTTCCTAAACTGGGAAGTAAAATGTTTTCAACTAACTCCGTTGATTTCCTATTCCCTGATTATTTTACTTGTATTTTCCGCTTAATTTTGCAAGTTTTTGATTTAAAGTTCAAGGTTGCCACTGACGTTTATTGCTAAGTTTCTTTGTGGAAGGACGTGAGTTCACAAGAATGAATGCGAGCTTGCGAGAAATTGGGTTTTTGGTAAATGAAATAGAGTTTTGCTAGATGGTATTTTAAGGCAATTTGGAATCAACTGTATTCTGTACACCTATCTATAGATTTAACTCCTAGCTAGCTCTTCTTGATTAGGTCAGGTTCAGGGGTCAATTTCACTAACATTGTTTTTTGCGATGATGCAAAAACTCTCGCAAACTAGAATTCATCGTTTGCGATGACTTTGCCATTTTGCTAGATGGTATTTTAAGGGGAATTGGAATCATCCGTACACCTGCCTATTAAACTCCTAGCTAGCTTGTTCTGATTAGGTTAGGTTCAGGGGCTTATTTCACTAACATTATTTTTTACAACGATTGCAAAAACTGACAATCTCTCGCTTTTGTGATGAAGTTCGGCATATGCGATGGATTTAGACATAACTGAAATAGGCCCCAGGACTCTTCAGTTTTGTTCTATTTAGTCTTTATCATGTGTGAGTCTCAACAAAAAAGCATTTGTGAAATTTCACAGCTCACCTGGCTTGCTTCTCGATTTCCGTTCAGTCCATGTGAGATCAGAGCTTCACCCAAGCTGCTTGTTTCGCTCACTGCATATAGGCCCAGTTGAGTCTGATCTTATCTGTGGAAGGAGAGACCAGAAGTATAGCACTACTTCTTGTCCTGATATTCAATGAGAATTGATAACCATATTTCTAGTGGCACTCACAACTCTTGTCAAGCACTCTTCACTGCCCACCCATCCCCAGCATACCAGTTTAATATCATACAAAGCCTAAATCATATATTGTCCTTTAAAAATTTATAAAAATGCATTAAAACTCTATTTAAAACAACATTTTGTAAGCTACTGGAGTGAACTATAGCCAACACAAAATCAGTGAAAGAATACAAGTCAATCTTCACCATGCCAGCCCTAGTGAAGTAGTATTTGTTACTATGATGAAAAACGAGTGTACCACCTGAAAAGGGAACAGCTACATTGTCAGACTGGGGGTGGATGGGTTGATTTGATTATTTTAGTTATTTATATGATTCTATTAATAATTGTGATCTGTTTTTCTCATAATTGATAATAAAATAGGAGTACCAAGGTACCCATGTGAGGTTCTTGGTTCAAAAGTTAAAAAGTAATATTTTTACTCAACTGTAGGCCTATGTGCCATGTATTTCCTTGATAGGTCATTGTATTCTCTATGGCCTTTCAAAGAATTAAAAAGATAACCAGAAATAAAAAAAGATAGCCTCGATATTTATTCACCTGTAAAGATATGGTTCAAATTTTGACAGCTTATCAGCAGGAAACTCAATCCATCATGTTTTATCATCTTTTGCAGGGATTCCATCAAACTGAACCGAGACAAGCTTCAGGCTATGCAAAAACATCAGAATGATGCCAAAGCAGCTAGAACGAGACAGGTGTGTATACAAATCACTGACTTCTCAGATCATAATCTGTGATGACATAAACTGGTGTGTTATTTTTAAATATCCAGAGAAATATCTCTGCATCTATGGGGATTATTTTTCTTCTTTTCAAGATGCTGTCAACATTTTATCTGTCTAACTCTCAGATCAGGCAGAATGAATTGAGTAGAATGCACAGACACACCCCTATGTACACCCCCACACACCCCTATGGATAACTTCTACTAACTATGGACTTTTACCAACTGTTATATCTGGAAAACACAGACTTTGTTGATAACTGTTAAAGAACATTTCAAAACACAACTTTTCGAGAATTACCGAAACCGATTTTACACTCTCTGACAATTGCGACAGAAAAAAAGTGCCTTCTCAACACAATACCAAGAATGTTAAAGTTCAGTTCATGTTAATTGATTGGGTACAAATTCAAACTTGTAATTAGGGTTTGCAATAAAAGCAGCACTTTTAGTGTGATGCGCCCTGAAGTGACTTGCAATATTTTTAACTTGATCAGACGATTTCAAATGGAAATTTAACTCTATCTGTCAGTGATCCAATGGTACCACCAGCCAAAAGTTGTTCAGAATTAGTGCATCTTATCATGTATGGGTCTGGATATCACACTTGTTATTTCATACAAGTACCATGAGTACTATTGGACGCAGAAAAGTCTTTGGATATACTAGTTATCCACATAAGTCATTTTCAACTTATGCTAGTTTTTTTAAGACTATTCAAACTGAAAGGATATGTACTCCCAGTAAGGCTTAACCATAGATTAAAGAAAGTACAGATAGGAAACAGGTCTATTTGCACCCTAAAAAATTGGCTAAGTTAGGGGATTGCACCGCGCGGGGGCCATGCCAGGACCGACGCTGTGCCAGTGTGTAGTGACGCCGCTGTGCGTTCTGTTGCGCACTACTATTACTTGACTACAACGCAATACGCATCTTACATATTTCCACCAAATTGTGCGTAAGCAAAGAACAACACTTGACTGGCTTGATAGCCGCATTCTCAGTCAAATTACCATTCAGTTGCCAGAATTAATATTACTATTAAAATACAAGGATATAGGCCTACTTAGAAGAAGTTTAATTGATCCTCAAAATTTTGAACTGGGACCTCTCGCATCCCAAATCCATGTCCACCCTTGGCAGATCCTTACATATCCCTGTCTTTGACATATTTTGCCTGCTTGAGATCATTAATTATATTTTGTTTGATTTTTATCGGTTAGCTTTATTATTTGAACATACATGTATCAGTGTAGTATTTATGACCTATGCATAGGTGTAAGTTCAATGGGGTAATATGATGCTTGCATTACCAAAGCGATACAAGCATAATTTCAATGGTGGGTGTCAATGTATGGTATACATAACTTTGGCCTAAAAAAAGTTGTTTGATTGGCGTTTCTCGACTGACCCTAATTTTCTGGTCAAATAAAAAATTAGGGCTGGAAAAAGCACCAAAATTTAGTGAACTGGGTGCGTTTTTATAAATGATTGGAAAACGTAAAACCAAACTATCACTAAATTAGGTGTATTTTTGCTGTAACTAAAAAAAAAAAGACTTACTTACCTTTCCATATTTTTTTTTCTGTCTTATGCCAATCAAAAAATTATTTTTAGGCCTTAGTAACATCCCTTGACGATGGGAAATCACAGTATTTGGTTCTCCTACTGACACGTGGAAGTTGCAAATTCCATTTGAATGTAGTCATGGCTCAGACCATGAAAGTGTTTTTGTATACAGGTAGACAGGATTGAATGTTTGTTTTGTAAATTTAGATTGAGTTTTTCTCTGCTTGTCTATTGGAGACTGTTGTATGACTTATCTGGATTCAAAATGTGTGCCAATTAGGTTATCTTAGACTGATTCTCATTAAATTTGATGATTAAAACTTCTACTGCACTCACCGGAATTATTTACCCAGATAATTTCAAGACCAAACTGGTCCCTTCATCAGTGGGTGGATGTTGTGAGGTACTGAGATCCAGTGTTTAAATATTGTTCCAGAAGTGATGTTTTTTATTTGTAGATCTGCAGTCAGTTAAAGAGTTCACCGACTATCACGTTGGCCTATATGTTTTGAGCTCCCAATGTAATTGTTGTGCATTGAGGGCAAGTGTTCAATCCATTGAGCCATCACAGTGTCCGAGTCCGGAGCAAGATAAAATTTACTCTTACATATTCCTCTTGACCAGATGTCGAATGGGTACAGTCATCTGTAAGGCTGGTAATGTAACAGGCTAGCAGTGAAGGAGATATGGCGAAGGCCTCGCAGCCATATTGCAATACTTGAATCTCACCCAATGAAAGATGGTTACTGCACCTCCACCCCCTCCCTCCTCCCACCCCAGGACCCCACGCACCCTGATCCAATGTTCACGTATGCAAGCCAATGGGTAGATGCAAAAGAAGATATCAGGACCTTCCCATCATGCCTTGCTTCCAATAAGATTTTTGTACAGGTTTTAATGAGAGGGTTTAGGGATGAAACATAGCACAATCATCAGGCCTCATCCCAATTTTGCATTTCAGATATGTTTCTTCCCTAAACCCTCTCATCACAACCCTTACAAAAAATCCCATTGGAAGCAAGGCATGATGGGAAGATCCTGATGTCTTCTTTTGGTAGATGTTGCCTTAGCAGCATTTTTGTGATCATAGCTAACTCTGGTGTATGATGTATTTGGACGTAGGTGATTTGTGGAATCGAATTTTATGAGGTTCAGTGGCGGTTAAAAATTTGTGTCAATTTTACTCCAGTTTGAATATCTCAAATAGAGGTACCTATTAGTTGATATGATAGACTGGTATTAAATTCAGGAGTCAAATGTAAAAAAATGTGAAAAGGGTATATTTGTAGTAACATAACATCATTCACATACGTCATAAAGCTAGTAGTATGACTCTGCAGTCAGGTAAAGAGCTCACCGCTTGTCACATGGTTACTTTGGTCAATGTGGTACCTTTTCTCAAGCTGCAAGCTGATTGAGATATGTGGTTACCAAGGGAAAGCATTTCCAGTCACGGGGTTAGTGTACTAATTAATTAGTATATCTACACTTAAGTACATGCTACAAAATTTATTCCAGACGTATTTTTACACATACTACACTGAGTGGTGATCAGTTTGAAAATAATATATATATTTTCTATTCAAACCCGGGACCTACATGTACCGCCTCCCAAATCCATCACACCCATAGCAAGCCCATGCAAATACCCTAACTCCCAACCTACCAATTAATCGATGCAACAGTACAGGGTGTCCCAGAAAAAACCTTACAATGTTTGCGTGTACTTTTCTTGAGTTTAACACATAGTATGTAAAGTATGTAAAGGTTACATTTTATAGCCCTTGAAATGAACTTTTAGATATCGTTTGTTTCATTTCATTCGGTTGTGTACAACAAAAGTTATGCTTTGTCAAATATTTGGAAGTGAAATTTTCTGGTCCCATTTCACGATTTTCTAAGTTCCCCTTGAATGAAGCTTTATTGAGTATTGTCATTGATCTGCTTACTCAACCGTAATAACGTTTACTAATTTATTATGTGCATGCTCTCTTTTATCTGTGCTGAAAAAATGAACAAATTTGATGGAAAAATAAGACAGATATGATAAATTTTCCAAGGTGACCCATTTTTATTCCATTCAGAAACTTCTGCATCTTGTTTACTACCCTACTTTACTTATCAGTTGGTCTACTTTCTTTATCAATTTTAGGCCACATTATTATCGCAGTAGTCTACCATTTATTCTATCGTCTTTATAGTTAGCTTAGATAAATATTTTTAATCTTTTTCCAAAATGATGATTTTTGAAAACAATATTATTTTTGATGAACTACAATATAGCCTACGTTCCTTATCAATATCACTAACACCGACCACATTGTTTTGAGAAATTCAGAGAATCACCAAATCATCACTGCAATTGTGATAGGTCAATATATTTAACCTATTTTTTGAAATTATTTGATTTAACAGATTTTGAGAAATTTGATTTTGATTAACTAACCTATTTCGCTTATCGCTTTTGATGAGATTGCAACTAGATCAACAACATCTATATTGTCCAGCTTCAAACATGTCTTCAACGGGCTTTTTCAATGCTAGACTCGCGGAGAAGGAGGTGTGGCGAACCCCTAACCGCAAATATGACAAATTGTGGAGCCTGGTCCAAACGCTTCCAAAGAGAGATGGGTACTCCGACCTGTGAAATACAGTCTGTCCCCTTTACCTATACTAGAGCATCATGATTTATAAAATATTTGGAAGTGAAAATATTTATAAATTTAAGGGGTTTGTCAGATGGCAAATAGTTGAATTTGACGAGTTGATTTGGTTTTTGAGATTTTGCCGACTTCTTTCAGTCGAAAAAGAAATTTGTAAATGCATCTCAAGCTAAATGGCCTCTTGGCCACCTTTATCACAGTTGAAGTGGTTCAGACCACAGGATTTATTATTCCCTTATCAGAATGGCCGAGCTACTGACCACAGAGCTATCACATGAAATAGCCATTACGCAGGTGTACTATCAGTGATGTCCATGTAATCAGGGTGACTCAGGTGTTTGTGTGTAAATATAGACAACAGATATGGCATATATTAGAACCTTTAAGCTTATTTGATTGATAAAAACCTGAGTTGACATCCATTATCTCAAGAAAACATAGCTCCCACTCATTAAGTAGAGTTGATTAAAAACATAGCTCCCACTCATTAAGTAGAGTTGATTAATCTGAAATATCCTTGACTGATATGTTTCTAAAAGCAAAGCTGAACAGGTATGTTGTTTTAAATATCATAGTTTTAGGGTCTATTTTATAGGAGTCATGAGATTTTTGACATGCTTTAAAATTTACTGAAAAAATGAACAAAATGGTAATTGTGTGTGTATTTCAGTCAAAAGGGATTATTGGGGGGAGCATGCTACTAAAGAGGAGTGTAAACTATTTAATTTCCATTTACTATATAAAATTCACTAAGATTTTTTTTCTCCATTTTGTCTTTTGTCAGGGAGGCAAGAAGTGGGGATGGGACACAGGGGACAATTGCGTTTCTCTTCCTTCCTCCTTACTTCTGTCTAGCTCTGCCCTACCCCAGATTTGAACTAGTCACCTCTCATATCTTGATCCAGTGCTCACTTCAAGGCACTTGGCTGGCACTGACTTCAGACAATTTTCTTGAACAGAATATTGTGAGATTTGTGGGTTTAGAGAAGCACAGGTTTTGCCATTGTTGATCAATAACAGTATAGTAAAATACACAAGTTATTACTAGAGGAGAAAGACCTATTTTTAAAGCGACTTACAGGGTGCCGTATTGGCAGGTGGACGAATTGCAATAAGCCGAGATTAGCAAGATACAACTCCCTCCCAGTCAATGTATGGGGCATTCAAGGGTACAGACATCTCTTGAACAAGTGTTGATTTCCCTTTAACACTGGTAGTGACACCTAATACAGGTGTCTACAGACAAGGATATACTGATCCAATATACTGTTACAGCCTGTTGGAAACACCCACCTCGGCTTTAAAGTACGAGGACAAGTTGAGAAAAGGTGGGGTGCCAACTTCTACTAAAATATTGTAACTATTGATCTGGACTGTATAGGATAAAACAGGTAGGCCTAAGTGAAAAATTAATCTCCTTTTTTGCACACAATTCAAAGTTTTGTCAGTCGTCGTCAAAATATAGATGATAACATATGTTAGGTTATGTACTACAAGTAATTTAATTAAAAGGCATTAGTTTAAAAACTCCATTTGGATGTAGGACGGTTGCAGAATTTGGACTTCTGGTTTCTGCTGTATTTAGGAGGTATATAAAACAAATATTGACTGCTAAATATAGTTGAAGAGAAATTAGACAGTTAAAATATCTAATTTTCTACATTAACAGAAGTGTGATCACCATCTGCCCCTTAAGATTTGCCAAGCATCATAATGGTTTACGAGTTTAACGTGTGTGAGTTCAGCTTTTAAGATGAGTTAAGCTTATTTTATGCCTCTTTAGACATAATTTCAGCTGTTTCTTTTATTCCAGACTGTTTGGGGCATTTTGTCACAATTTTCAACTTTTTTTTCATTCCACTCACCAGGGTTGTCACCAGGCAACTTTTAGTGCCGGGTAAAATTTATGTGAAATAGTAAGAAAATAGAAATTTTGATAATAATTGTTCATTTTTCTATTGATTCTTTATTGATTTTGTATTTTTGAGCCTTGAGTGCCAGGTACTTTGACTCAAAATCAACCTGAGAGCCGGGTGGAAATTAAAAGTGCCGGGTGGTCCCGCCCGCCACCGCCCGGCGTAGTGACAACCATGCCACTCACTCACCTTCACACCCCTGAGGCGTGTTATTGATGAGTTCACTCTCCCCCTCCCAACAACAATTTACAAGGTGCTTATTACCTTCAAGGGTCTGTGAGGCTCTGTATGTTCTAACCCTAACCCCACTGAATCTCATAATCCACATTTTTGAATTGCAAAGTCAACTT
>JXSR01S010788.1:20945-36691 GCA_000969725.1 Ophiothrix spiculata
AATATTCATATATATGGATACTTATGTTTATGGATATCAATACGTCAGAATTGATAGCAGTTAATCATACATTAGCATCAGTATTTTATCGGGGAATCATAATACAACTGTTAGGCCTGAAACATTAAAAACAATATAACCAAATTGAGGAAGACGGGGTAAAAAAATCGCATCATTTGGAGGAAAAAAATGGGGTCAAAACAAGTCATCCTGGTGCTCATGATCAGATCACATCTCCTTGTTTCATTTTTCAAAATACTTTGCTAGGTTTGGAGTGTGGTTCAGAAGTCAACTTTTGATTTAGCATGGGTCACTTGTGCAAATGTTCCATCTTTGGTCACTGCATACACCTGGTAAGCTTATATCTCTAGTGCCAAGAAAATGTAACCTTAAAGTTGCAAAATTCAGCAGTCTCGCATGAGCCTTGATAAACCTTCCTGATACGTGTACACTTTACATGCTTGCTTCAAGAAAATATTAAAAGAGAAAATACAAGGAATAACTCATCTCAACAACATAAAGATGATAGAAAGTACATTATATGGTGCATAATTATTTGGTAATAGTCATTTATTGATGAAATAGGTTTTGTCTAATATAGTGCCACTTGTTGCGTTTACCAAAAATGTTTGTCTGTATATTCTGTTTGTTATCAGAGAAACAAATTTACCGAACACTTTTAAGCTTTATAAGCCTTCTTTACTTTAAAAAGAACAGATTTTCATGTTCTTTCATCAGTGTGTAAGTCATAGTTGATTTGAAATACTTGCTGTGAAATGTTAACAGACTTTAAATTTTCTTGTTTTACTGATAACAGATGTAATAGTGCTGACTTCAAATCTAGGTCAATACTCAAAGTGTGAACACATGACAGTACTGTCAGTATCTATAGAAAATAGCTCGGGTTAGATCATCGTATTATGTTGAAGACAGTTGAGCATTAGGCCTATATGGCTTGCCATCAACAAGATGCGCTTGGTGTCACAAATAAAAAAATTGACTATAGTTAGGCCAAGAAAAAAATGGTTTGTCTCAGAAACTGTTTGCATAAAAGCTATGCGAAAATTAAACTCTCGTGAAAATAACCCTGTCTACAGTATGAGAGAAGCAACCAGGGGTAGAAAAAAATCTGACACACCATATATTTTACTTGGGCTTTTGCATACCTGTCAAGTCTCCGTCTCCCCATTTTAGGTAGTCCTCCCAACCACCCGATCGAGTAGCCATTTCTCACGTTTCTCCTGCTATCCCTCGCTTAAAAAACCCAACTCTGTTGTGCTAGTGCATATTACAGACCGTGTGCACCCTACATTTTGTCGAGAAATTGAAAATAACATCGTTATGTGTCGCCTGTGCGCTTGTGAGACCATTTTTTTGCCTGTCAGTTTTCAAAAGTTACGTAAAAACATTTTGGGTGTATCGTTTTGGCCTCATATGTCAGTTGTCCGTAAACTTTACTCGTAAATTTTAATCTCCTACATCAGAATTTGGAAATGTTGACAGGTATGCTTTTGACCAATGGGATTTATTTCCTCATTTTACGCACCTATGAACTCAATAAATACCTTTTAAGTATAGAGTCATAGGACATGTGCACTTTAAGAAAGTGTGTCAGATATGTCAAGATCCTGTAACACTTTTAACCTACCAGTAACCTAGAAAAAGGTAAAGGTGTCGGCCTGGAATATAGCATTTCCATGAATGAGGCAAGCAATTTTCTTAAGGTGGTTCAATAAGAAGTTTCTGGAAATAAGAAACTGAATTAAGAGGCACTTGATTACTTACATAGAACAAGTAAAGCTAAACAAACTGAGCAAAATGGTTTTTGTTTGAAGGAAATCGGACATATGGTTGTCAAGATATGCATGATTTTAGTTTCTTTGTTTTTTAATTTTTTAAATAATTTTTGGAAATATATTGATAAAGTTAATGAGCAACGTACACTAGCAATATGTGCTCATTAATACTTATAGTTGAACATATTTTACCAATATCTTATGAATAAACCTTCATACTGTTTTTATTTTACATAATTTGGGCATAACTCTTGGCCAATGTGTTTCTATGGCCTAAAATATTAACATATGATTTTCCTGCCCATCTAATTTGCATAATTGCATAATTAATTAGTATTATACAAATAGCTAATTATGCAAATATGCAAGTTAGATGGGCGGGTAAATCATACATTAAGGTTTTAGGTCAACGAAACGCATTGGCAAAGTTTCAGGTTAAAATTTGTAAAGGTTTATATATAAAATATTGGCAAAAATTAATATTAATGAGCACTTTTTGCCAGTTTTCCTCATTATCTTCATCAATATATTGGCAAATACAATATAATACAGAGAAACTTTAATCA
This sequence comes from Ophiothrix spiculata, assembly GCA_000969725.1. Classification (NCBI taxonomy): domain Eukaryota; kingdom Metazoa; phylum Echinodermata; class Ophiuroidea; order Amphilepidida; family Ophiotrichidae; genus Ophiothrix; species Ophiothrix spiculata. The sequence continues at coordinate 23,308 of JXSR01S010788.1, forward strand.
GTAATATCTCAAAAACCGTTTGTCCTATTTGGCTCAAATTTTGGAATTAAAGGTGCAATTCATGATCCACTTTTCACCCTCAAGGTCACCTCTATCAAAATGTTTTTTCTAGCTTTTAAGAATCCTCATCTGGTATATGTTACGATCCCAAAACCATTCTTTCATATGTGCTTGCATTTTTGAGAAAAGTGAGAAAATGTGCCATTTTCTAATTATTGTCGGGATCCCGACAGTAATTACAACACAGTACCTGAATGCTGAAAAGCTTGTAACTTGGAAACGAACGGTCAGAATCAGGTGAAATTTTCAGTATAAATTTATGTTGTTCTCTCCTTTTTATTTAACTAGACACTCTAATCGTAACGACCCTGTTAATGAGGTCATTATGCGAATTCTGTATTCCAAGTCTCGCCAAACGAGAAACAAATTGGTTGCGAGATTTTGTGTTCTTAAACGTGACCTGCTTAAAATGCTGGCTTTGAACCCTTATTATCTGAAAACGATGAAAGCAAATGCAAAATGGGAATGGGGGTATGAAAATTTTGAGTTTTTCCAATTTAATGCATATGAATTTTTTTGCTGTTGATAAAAAAGAAGCATTAAATGGCATTTTCTATAAAACTATAAAAATCAACGATTTTGAGACTTTTTAAGCAACCAAATTTGAACCCTACACAATTTTGTTTTTTAGAAGATAAAAATCCGTCAGTTGGATCGATTCTACTAGTAAAAATATAAAAACTCAGATTGATGAAATTTGAAATATATATTTTGCCTGTGAGGCCTGTAAAGTGAAGAAATATCGAGAGGAAAAATATACGTTGATGTGATGTACGTAAGGTACCTAATATCGGCTCTTCGTACTTGCCTGCAATTTGTATTGCATAGCTGGGCATCAAAATTTCGATAAGTACTACCTTTGGTCACGACAGGTCATCCTCTTGACGTCAGAAACCGTGCACGGATCTCATGTCAGAGTTTGTTTTGAATGGCCTTGCTGCAATGAAATATTTTGCATTTCGCATGAAATGCAATGAATGCAACATTTATTTTCCAGACTGAAAAGTAACCTTTTTGGTTCTTTTATATAAATCATGCCAAAAATTAGAGAATTTCATTCGTTACAGTTAATACTTGAAGAAAAACCAATGCGCTATGCAAAAAAAAAAAAAAAATCAAAGATTTGAACCTACGGCTCTGAGATTAAAAGTCCAGACTGCTAACCAGTAGACTAGCTGGCTGATTGTGTATTCAACGGGTATTTAAAGATATATACTTTCATATTTACAATAATTGGTTACACATGCGCAATGATAGAATTTGAGAAATATTGTATTTTTGTATCATGTGTCAGAAAGGTAAACAAAAGCAACCGTTACATTAATTTTGTTTTAGCACATTTTAACGCAAGATTTTCAAAGGACTTTAGAGAAAATCACTGGCATATCTTGAAGGTTCATTGCGTGAAATAATTTACCCGTAAAATTGCATGAAATGTCACACATATTTCAAAAATTGTAGTTGCATTACATTTACACAATATTTATACATAAATATGCAACATGTTTTGTTTTTCAGATCTATATTTTCGATTTTACAGGGCTTTTAGAAATATTTTTCTGACTCATTAATATTAATGTTAAACATCAACAGCATGGCCGATTAAAAATGTCACTGTTTAAAATCGGAGATGGGAAAGGGAAATTATGCGACCTGCAGTATGATTGTAGAATAGAGGTGAGGTATTTGTCACATCAAAATCATGAATTGCACCTATAAGATTTTTTTTACTTCTAAAGCTCTCTGCAACAGGTCTATTTTGATATCACTTAGTGCGTTACTTCACTTTGCCTTTAATACCACCTTAAATTGAGTTTGAAGAATCTCAGATCAAAGTTTCAAATCATGCAATTTGCTTTTGTGGAAATTGATGGCTGCAAAATAAAATTTGTTCACAGTAGGCCTATTATTATTAGCAGACAGACTGATTGACTTCAACGTTTCAAAACAAAAACACATTGAATGGGTACTATGATTTTGATCATGTTCTGGTGTCAGTGACACTTGTCATATTTGTATCATGGGCCACAGGGGGTGCCTTGAAAATTACCGCACTAAGTTTAATTGTACAGAGTTTCAGATTTAACAATCTTTTGCTGTCTTGCTCTCTTCATAGTAGATACCTTATTCAGGTACTGAGTGGCTGTTGGTTCGAATCCCAATTGGCATACTGGGGTTTAGATTTTCTTTACTTATAATTTTGATTAGTCTTGCCATGGCATAGGAAAATCAAGACTGTTTTATAAATATGTAAAGTAGTCTGAAAAAAACTTTTCATTCTTGGCGGGAACAAATCACACTATGCGTGAATATCAAACCAATCAAATCGATCATCAAGTCACACAGCAACAGAACTTTCAAATCAAGTGAGGTTGCGAGCTCACAAGTATCACGTGATTTGTGTGTGAACTTTATCCTTAGCGCACAAGACGCATAAAAGTGAAAAGGTTTTCTTCACACGTATAATTGTTTCTTTCTTCAATTATATTGGCCTATAACACAGACTCATAGAATAGAGGAGTAGTGGGCTATGAGGCCCATTATGTATTCTGACAGTGTATTTACCAACATCACAAAATTTGAAAGATATTTTATGACCCACTGTAGTATTTTTTACATATGTTCAGAAAGTGTTAACAATTTCAATGACACTGCGTTTTTTATTATTGTTTGATAAAATAGTTAATGAAAAGTATAAAGTTTGTTATGATGCTCAATGTGTAGTGGTTGTAACACTTTTTTTCTAGGTTAAAGTATCCATGTGATCATGTGCAAAGCTGTCTTTTGAAGTTTTGTCGATTTTGACTTCTTGAACTGGTAATTATTACCACAGTATTTGTCTCAATGGTCTCAATGGAAGTTTTCTGCAGTTAGTTTGCTGGAAGAGGAAATAATTGGCAGAAATTGAAGTTCAGAATCTCATGTAATTTAGCTATAATGATCAGTTTTCAGAAACTCATGAATTAGAATGTTGATTTTGTATCTTGCATCCCTCATTGAGGGTTAAACTTGCGTAGAGCCGAAGAGTACCAACTTCATATGAATGAATCTGATTAACAGTTCAAAATTGTTGCAGTGTTTATAACAATCGGTGGTACAGCTTCACGTCCCCTTTGATGGCTGACAATCTATCATGAAGTAAAATTGGTTTATGTGAAGAGTGGAAGTTGTGGAATTTTTTTTACTGATGCTCTCATTTGAGTCGGATCAACATATAACGGGCAATGATTCTAAGATTGGATTCTCACTGTGGTGGCTTATAACAATTTGACAACTTGAGTTGCCTCTCTTGAACCAGGATTGGTTGTATTGCTGGAGTTATGATGGTTTCATGTTATTCGTACTTTTATTGTAGTGTTTGTAATAATAAGGCAAACACCCGATGGTCTTGCATTTATGTGTCGTACGAGCTTATCAATTTTGGCTGCTTCATTTTGGAAGGCGAGCAGACTTGCACACTGCTATTAAGGGGATATTACAATTCAACATCAAGTTGCTTAAAAAGTCCACCTTCTGAACTTCAGAAAATGTTTCCATTCAGGGAATATATTCAACATTTGCAGAAAGCTTGCTGAAAAGGTAGGTTTCTGCCTAAGTTGCTATAACCTGTGTGTTTTAATCCTACCAGTAGTGCCATACTTTGAAAAATTAAATGGATATATATTGTATCAAGTCATTTTATTTATCAAATGTCAGATCAGCTAAGTGCATATTGTTTCTGATATGCAAACTTAGCCCTTGAGAAATTTGTAGCATTTTCATTTTGTAGCCATGAAACATTTAGACATGGGTTGTCATTTTTTTCATCAAAATATAATAATAACACATTTGTTTTGTAAGAAGACTTCACTTTTACCTCTGAAAGGGTGTTTTGTAGCTATTTGTGTGTAGTTAGTAGTGTGACATTTCAGATAGGGGGCTCTCTTTGCCTGAAGCCTCAAATCTGGTGTATGTAGTGCTTGTAGAACAGTCTCCATACTTGTCTTTTTGGAAGGTGCAAAACGCATATTAGAACAATGTTACGTTGAAGCTCCTTCAACTGTGAGAATATATATTTCAATAAATGTTCATGGGAACAACATGAATGAACAGAATTACGCTGTATCATATACGCTGACCCCAGTCAAATCTAAGTGTACATTTTAAAAAAGCTTCAATTTTTTATGTTAAAAAATTGTAATTTGTACAAAAAAAATTTCACCATTGAAATAGAAAGTAACATATTCACCTATAAATTGTGCTGGTTCGTCCATCATTACTACATCAAAGTTTAGAACCTTGATCAAAATGATCAATTGCCACTCAAAAATATGCTTAAACCAATTGATATGCTAAAAACTATAGATCAGAATTTTCAGTGTTGCAAATATCAAATTCTGCTTTTCTTATAATGAAAAATTTCCAAATATTCCAAAAACAACAACAACAAACATGTTTGAAAGAATAAATTTGAAAAAATAAATCCCTTGTTTACTTTTTGTTAATATTTTAGGGGTTCTGGTCGCAGCTTTGAGACATTATTAAAGGTAAAGCATGAATTCTTGGACCTTATTGGACATTTTTGTTTTATAGTTTTAATATTTATGTATCTATGTTTTGGGCACTTTGGACATCATTTTTTATGTTTTTGTTCAAAAAGCCATATTCCTTGTTAAATATCAGATTCTGCAACACAGAAATCTTAAGTACAAACTCCTAAACATCAATGTACAATAATCACTATTACTTTTGTCAGTGCCATTGTTCTCATGCAAAAAAGTTGGTCTACAAACAGTCCGGGCGAATTTCCAAATCAGGGACGCGTTCCAGATTTGGAACGTTTGTACCAAATTAGGAAACATTTTATCACAACATGCGATGCAGCTACAATCATTTGAAGTTATCGTTTGTAATTTCTGACATTAATTTATCATATTTAAGTGGAAAATGATCAACCTTTTTTCCAAAGTGTTTATTCCTTGGAAGATCAAATTATATTCTGTGGCAAGAAAATGTAAAATAAAATTGTTATTAATTGATTACGTAATCTAATTAATCCCATTGTTTTAATTAAGATATTAATCTCAAGGTGAAAATTAAACTCTCACAGCTGATTTTTAGCAAATATCCTGAACTTTAAGATATTGAACTACAAAATATCCCAAACCTTCAATAAAGTTGCTAGAAACAAAAAACCTTAAATTGTTTCCTGATTAGGTACAACCGTTCCAACACGTTCCAAATTTGGAAATTTGCCCGGAATGATAAATGTATGTTGTTAACAAAAGATCTCAAATTCTCGTTAATCAATTTTGTTATTAAAAACCTCACAATTTCACCAAGAAATTTGACATGCTCATGTGTTGAACACAAGCACTCACTCTTGAATAACATTATTGTATATTTGCAATAATATCTGTCCCAAATGTGAAAGAAAATGACATGTATAAGAAAACACTCATAAAGGTCTAGACAAACCTTGTCACCTCCACATTATTTCCATTTCATTTTTAGCATTACACATGTCTTCACAAGTACACGGTATTACGGATAGCAAAACATTAATGTACTAAGACAGTTGGTGCCCAGAGCATGCAGTATGTGACAAGCTCAAAATTATTCATATGTTTTTGTCTCATAAAAGTTGTTTCACCTTATAGATGAAATGACATCTTATTAATATTTCATATATTTCTTTGTTTACTAGGAATTTAGTGTTGCTTAAAGGTCAGACACAAATGCATTGACCAGTTTTAGCATCTTCTTGCACATGCAAACATTTAGAGATATTTACGATAATGTCATCTCTTATTAGAGAAAAAAGAATTACCTTAAAGAGGCAAATCAATTTTCTGGTGAGGAGAAGAGGGGACTGACCATAGATTTAAAGGGGAGATACTGGGCTTTGTATACCAGCCCGTGTAATGGCGTCGTCAGCCATGGAGCTCAAATTGGGGGTATTCGGGTCCACACGGTTCCCGTCAAAATCGACTCCGAGTGCCGAGACTTGGTTACAAGTAGTGACAACCTGCGCAAATAATACTTTGTGCGAATGATATGCCAACCTGCATGTAAAGCCTGTGTGCGTGTTTCAATATTCGCGCATTATGAAAAGGTGCGATGCATCATCAGCAAGCTATCGGTAAAAACCCGAATACCCCCAATTTTGTCTCCATGCCGAAAATAAAATGGCGGCGTGCCTTGTATCTCCCCTGTAAATCTATGGGACTGACACAGATTTTTTGTTTTGGGCATTTTCTTAGATTTTCAGAATCATGTAAAATCAGTTGCTTTTTAGCAAACATTTTCTAAGATTGAGTAATTTCTTATTTTTGATTCTTGTATTTTTTCATATTTTCTTTCTTCACTTTCAAACTTTGGGGTTTTTTTGTGGGGGAGGGAGAAATATGATGTATTTTAAAGACTGGTAATTCATTGGCTCTGATTATTACTAGTGTTTTGTACAGCTTTACATGGTCATATTTTGATTATTTTCTTTCATTTTGTAAAATGTGCTGATCAAAACCCTATTGAATTCTGCAGTCAGGTAGGCAGAAAGTACTATAATTACCTTGTAATTATTTTTTTAGGTATCATTAGGATTAATCTGGCTTTCAGATGAATTTTTTACTGCATGTATAAACAAAGTGACTAGACTTATTCTTGAAAGCTGATGATGTTCTTTTTAATAATCAAATAAATGAAAACAAAAACAATATCAAATTTGAGAAACAATTAAAGGAAATATATTAAACTATCTAAGTCATCACTGCATTTAAGGCCGCATAAAAAAATAAAGTTGTTTCTCATATCGTCCCTCCTCAATTTTTGATGCCGCACAAATTTTTTTTCTCAAAAATGCTAAAAAGATGTTAAAAATTGAGCTAAATCGTTCAAATATTAAGACCCCGTTTTCCTTTTTAAAGGATTCTTAAATTTGTTGATGTTTTTAATGTTGAAACTGTCATGAAATCAACATCTATCCATATCACATAGAGTTAAAAAGACAGCAACTGAATGTGCAGTCAACATCTAAGGGTAAACCTGGATCGCCCAGGCTCTACCCAACCTAAAAAAAACCCTCCCTCCCTCCTCACCTTTTGAGAAACATTCGAATGAGAAACAACTTTTTTTATGTGGCTTTATCTGAACAGGCATGTAACTTAAAAAGCACAGTAAGGGCAAGGATGTGTGATTTGTATATCGGATGCAATGCAAATTTGAAATGGATACGTGTATCAATATGTTTTAGAATTACCTGATACTTGTGTTGACTTCAATCCACTCGGATCCTGGCTTCTGTTATACACTGAGTATACTTGAAAACTGATGACGGTCACTGTACTTGAATGGAGTGTCTGAGTTCTTTTCTCCACTGCATTTATTTGTATCTGATTATGTATAAATTAAGTATATGTAAAAAGTGCTTTCATAGGTCAAGACAGGGCTCTGTCACACATCAAGAAACATACAAGTAACCAACGAGAGAGTTACCTCAAGGTGTTACTGGTTGGTTTCCTCCTATCCCTTCACTTCGCCTTTCAAAATACCCCCAAATACAAAAAATACTTTTAAAAAAAATCAATGCAGCTTAAAAATACCCACTTTTTTGCTTAAAAATAAGAAAAATACAAGTTGTATATGATATAATTAATAGTTACAAGATTAAAAAGAGAAAACCTTTTCAAAATTGTATAAACAAAATTCCTAAACAGACCCTAAATTTATCATTTCTTTCAATTATGGAATTGGGGGTCGCTGAAGTCTAATTAATTATTAATGACCCCCAAACCTCAGTCTGGAACACACGGCCGCCAAGGCGGTGGGTCGGCTAATTTTCTGATTATTTTGATAATTTTCTTCGCACTGGCTTGTAATAATGATTTAGATATTCCAATAAAAATACACTAATATGTTTTAAAGGAAATAAATAGCAAATTAGTGTAAAATGTGATATTTTTGATTGTTTTTAGTGACGTCATCTTGACTTCAGTGATTTGCCAAGCAGGGCGCTCTTCGTGTATCTATCTCGTTGCAAGTAACATTCTGATAACGTATACTTGTTCGGTCATTGAAATACATGTATATTGATTACCAAACCAGTGTACATTATCAGTATGTTATTCGTACGTTTCTTGAAATACTCAAAATGGCATTTGACAATTGAAGTTCAAGATATCCCAAAACCTTTTTCAAACATTTCAAGATTTGTGCATCATGTGAAGTATAGGCAATAATAATGGAAGCATCAAATTCAAATTAAACCTGCACTCTTAGAAAGAAAGTATCAAATATGAGACAAAAAGGATCAATTTTGATCCTTTTTAGGTATCAAATATGAGCTTATCCTTTAAGGATCAAAGTGATCCCAAAAAAAGGATCAAATATTTTGATCCGAAAAAGGATCAAATATTTCTTATAAAAAAGACCTGCAAAAAACATCACACTGAAGTGACGCTAGCAGGGTTTGAACCCACGCCGCACTCATACCTGCTGGTAATTACGAGACCTACGCCCGGAGACCTACGCTCTAACCACTCGACCACGGGGCTGTGTGATGAAATCAACGTATGTATACATGTTACACCATAGTATACATTCCCCGCTGTGTAGCGGTAATGGGGTGTACTCAAATATGAAACAAAACATCACGTTGCATCCAAACGCGGTATCAAAATGTGAGCTCATCCTTTCCGTATCAAAGTAAACCAGAAATACGGATCAAAACTTTGATATTGTAATCAAAAAGGATAAAAATAAAATGATCCTAAAAAAGGATCAAAAATGATCCTTGTGAATTTGATCCATTTGTATATATTGATCCGCAAAAGGATCAAAAGTGATCCTTAAAGGATCAAAATAAAATGATCCCGAAAAAGGATCAAAAATTTGATCCCGGCCTTCTAAGAGTGTGTGTATATTATTTTTTTCCATTATTAATTATCTTAAAGGGGCATTGGACAAGTTCAGCATCATCCCCAAACTTTTCCCCGAGCATTTTGAGATTTTTGCATCATTTGAAGTATTAGCAGTAATAATGACAGCATGCAAAGTTTCATTGTCAAATTCAAATCCTAAATATCAAAATATTTAGATATTCTTTTATTTTTAATTATCATTGTCGACAACGATAAATACTGCCCTCTATAGTTGAATATTAAAAATTGGCCTTTACAGGAGATTTAGTGCAAACTCCAAATTTCTTTTGATTTATCTGCAATCTATGATGTGAAAGGAATGTTTTACGAACATATTTTGGTCTCTTTCTTGATTTATAGCATCAATACATTTACAGAATAGCCTCATACTTAAGATCAACAAACAAATAAAAAATCAAATTTTAGACTTTTCTGAAGGTTTTGATCAAATTTTTCCCAGTATCTGGTAATTGACTGTTATTTTCTAACATATGAAGTGTAAATCTTACTCAAATAAAATTTAAAATTTTGTCCAATGCCCCTTTAAAAGCAACTGCCTTTTTTAATTAAAACCTTATAAAAAAGGGAATTTTAAAAAATGTTCACAATATTTGCTCGTTAGCTGTATCATCTATCGTATCAAGTGTATATCATCTGCAAATACAAAATTGAAAATGTGTCAAATTTAACTTTAATGCATTCTTATTAGAACTATTTTTTTTTATCTGTATTTCAAAACAAAATACCTCATAAAAAGATAAATATTTACCTACAAATAAATATTTTGCTTTTATTAGGCCTAATTAAAAGCTGATATTATAAGGAATTCAGATATTCTATGAACTCAAAAGTTTGTAGCTTTCCGCTCATTTTGTTGGGGCCTATCTCAAATGCAATTTTAACCAATGTTTTAACAACCAGTTCCAATATATGAAGAATTTTTAAGTGGATTTATGATTACATTGCAGCATGGGGAATCATAATATATCTTCTCCTTGTCACAGTTACAGCACATTATAACAAATTTGGCATCAGATCCGAGCTAAATGTGGCAGAAAATTGAACAGAATAACTTCCTTTCTTCCTCCATTATTGCATCGCAGTTTTCCCATCATGCTTTCTTTACACGCCATGTGCAATCGCTGTGCAATTTATAATGGATGCTAAGTTGATGGCTGCCCTGACAAAATTGTGCTTTGTTTGACAACATATAAATGTGTACATATCACAGAAAGAAGTTCAATATTAGATATTTGGCTGAAGGAGTGGCAACTCGAAAGATTTTTTAATGAAGAATTTCAAAATATGAGACACAAAATTGTACATTGCAAGTTTCTTGGCCAGGAAAAAAAATTAAGTTTTCTTAATCTTAAAAACAAAATATTGACAGAGACTATATTTATAAAGAAGATCATGTATTCTCAGTAGAAGAGTTAGTGATTTAATCTATAGCAAAGGTGTCCCTAGTTTTATCGGCTGAAAATCACAAAATGCATCCGTTATCAGAATTTCATGTGATAACACCATACAAGTAAATTGTAAATTGCATTTTTATGAAATTATAGTAGCTTTATTCAAACTGTTATTTGGTACTGATTTAATACATGGGTTTGACACAGGTGAAATCTAGATGAATTATTAGCTAGTTGCTCCTGTATAAGATTAATTTTAATTTCAAAATTCTTTGCTAAATTCTATATAACTTTATTAAAAAATCTCCATGGGCTATAAAACATTTACTCGTCTGATACACCTGCGTTTGTTAACGATGTGTGATCTCCGATCTACAAGTATACAGATGGTCAATGAACTTTGACATTTTGATGAGATTCTTTCAATGGATCATGATTTTGACTGAGATGATTTGGTTTAAGTCTACTCGACAAACGTGCACTAATGGCTCGTCAGCCCTTCGGTATTATACACAAATTGCTGCTGTATAGAACAAAAATCAAGCACGAATTTCAGGCTGTCCCATCATACAGTGACACAAAACCCCTGGACTAGTGTGCAGGTCTTGCGTCTCTATGCCACGGTGTTATAGTCAAGATAGCATATTACTACCAGCGCTTGGATATATTTTGTCCTCTTATATCTCATGTCGTGAACATCTTCTTGATATCGTGCACTGTTATGTTAGTGTCGATCCTGAAGGCATCTTGTTTATGTGACTGATTCAACGGCAAAAAAACTTGCTTATATATCTATGGCTGATGAAGCTTGATATATAGTGTGTAATGTACGGTGCGGGTTGGAGCAGGCTACAGGCTGTACTTATACTACAGGCTGTACTTATACTATGGTTGGTTCTTTCATCTTGTGGAATTTGTTCAAGTCATGGCTGAGGTGATGAACTGATGCGGTGTATTTATACTCTATACTACTTGTCATTAGTGGCATACGCCCGCATGTGCTGACTGACTAGTGTGTAATGGAACTGAATTGGAATAAACTATAGGATATAAGTACGATGCATAGCAGAAGCTCCTCTCTACATGGTATGTAGATTTTTGTAAATTAACGAAAGGATCACCTAGATAGGATTCTGTGAGATGAGATGGGATATATATATCTGATAGACATGATGATATAGGAGTCAATGAATTCATTCATAGATGTGATACAACTACACAGATAACTTTACCGATTGATTAATTTTTAATGGGGAGTAGGGGTGTGGAATATCAAAATGGAGGTACTGCAACATGGGAAACTAATTTTGATTTATTTGTAATTGGAAAGTGTCTGATTTCTTAATTCAGTGTATTTTGAACCACTTTTAAGAATGAAGTTGGAAAACATTAAAGCAATACTATAAGATTTTTTATCAAAAGTGATAATAGTAAAAACAGCATAAAATGAAGCAATGTGACTATCTAAAAGAGTTTTCAAGTGCATTTTGTCAAAAAATTGTTTTGCCAATGAAAAATGAATAAAAAGGACATACATGCTTTACTATACTAATACATGTGGAATTAAATTCGGGATCCCGAATTTAATTCAACAAATGGCCATAACAGAAAAAGTAAGCATCTTCAAGCCAAATCGTTTGAAGGGTATTCATATCTACCAAAAACAAGCCCAATAAGCCTAAAAATTGAAAAGTCATGGTTGACAAGGGGCGCTTCATTTTTAACACTTTATAGTATTGCTTTAATAAGCTGGATTTTTCATAGATGATGTACCTTTTCAGTACATTAATAAATTAGGCATATATAAAGATTTGGAAATGCTGTGCAATATATCATCAATTTTCTCTTTTAAAGAACTTATACTATATAGCATATCATCATTTCATGTTGCTCTTTTTAAGAACTTAAAATTTTCCTCTTTTTAAAAAATCAAGTAGGTTTTTCAAACCACAAAAGTATTGCTGATGTTGATTGTTCAAACAGTTACGAATACATTGTATAAAAGACAACATTTACCCAAGAGAGAACACTAACTTGGAAGTTGCAACAACACTTATTCTAAGTTATTCTAAACCTTCCAAAAACAATCCATATTTTCAAAGAATGTTACAAAAAACTCTTTATGAGATGAGATATTTTAGGTATCAATTTTGGTTGAAGTTTTTAAGAAAATGTGTTTGTAAATTTAAAAACAAATCTTTCTCATTTTTCAGAGCTAACATTTTAGGTCAATTTTGAAGAAAAACAACAAATCAAAAGAAAAAAAGCAACATTCAACCATATTTGAAAGGTCCGTTTGCATGTTAGCTGTGTGACAATGAATGTGCTATATTCATAAAATAAGTGAATAGTTGAACAGAAAGTCATAAAATTCGTTTTAGAGACAAATTAAGTTTAATTGGTCTTTCATTTTATCTTTTACATTAATGTTCTCTTATTTGTATGTAAAAGAAAGAAATAAATACATGGGATTTTATGTGCGCTATGCCTCCCTGATTTGTAATTTCACATGGCCTTAGCACACTTTTTAGTTATTCGCTGGCTATTGTGGCCCGAGAAAGCTGCGTGCCACACCAAGCATCATTTCAGGTTCTATGCCAAACTTTAGAGACGCTGAACCTTGATCAGCCCACATCATGCACCATCGCTGCCCAGATCAGCTCCTAGAATTTCATACGGGGAAATAGTAATACACATTAATTTGGTTCTCAATCTATACTGTAGTAGATTTTTATATTGGTGTCACTTCATATGAAGTTTTGTGGGTTTGTCAACGATTCCATTCATCCTGAAAAGTTGGATGCTTTACCTAATCAATTCAATAGAAATTTTGGTATAAAGGCCAAATCATAGTCGGCCTCCAAACAAATTTTTTCCTACCAAACATTTGGTCGTGACGTCAAAATGACGAGTGACTCCAAACAAAGTAACTTCAACACCGAGTTGAGACCAAATAAAATTTCGCGCTAGATTGCACATACATTGGACCAAATGTTTGCTACCCGTTTATACTTT
>JXSR01S010789.1:0-11651 GCA_000969725.1 Ophiothrix spiculata
TGATCCATTTTTTTCTTCAAATCCAAACTTCAATATGATCTCATATCTGATTCTTTGACATGCAAAAGCTTAGATTAGAACCATGGTCATCATATCGAGTCATGGCTCCTAGTCCACGGTGACATTTTGCAACACCTTTGCAGCTCTACATATGTTAACAAAATTCAACTTCGTACCTATTTCATTTTATTCCTAAACATAGAGGGGAGCGTGGCCGAGCGGTTGGAGCACGGGTCTCGTAATACAGTTTCAGTTTCAGTTTTTATTTTTCCAGTAAGTCAACAACAACAATAAAAAATGCAATTACAATGGAGGGAAAACCTAGAAGAGCAATGCTCGTAAATTAAGGTCACCCGAAAATACAGAGATTGTGGGTTGAGCAAGAGACTTTACTCTACTTGCTCCGTGGTCGGACAGTCACGTAAAGCCGTGGGTCCCCTGTACGAATAGACTCCTTCATGGGGTATGCATGTTATGCAAGTACTTGTATCATTGATTGATTGATTGATAACATCCATATCACCATATTCTTCTTAATTTGACAGCAAATGCAATATTCTGGTGTGATGCTCAAAATGACCTCATAGAGACAAGTGATTTGAATGGAAACAACAGACGAGTGGTGGAATATCTCGAGGATACCGCCCATCCCTTTGGTCTTGCAGTCAGTAAAGATGCAATCTATTGGTCGGATTGGACAACACGTGCTGTCTATAAAATCAACAGGGGTGATGGAAGTGAAAGTATACTGACTGAAAATGATGACGTGTTTCTAAGAATACAAGGAATGAGTTTGTCGACAGTTTCGTATGATCCAAATGGTATGTACAAGATCCCAGGGGTCGCTCAAAGAAAAAAGTTGTACGCATGCTCGTCAGAGCACCTCAAAATCGGACCCTAAATGTCGTAATCATATACAGCAAATTCCATCCCTTAATCATGGCGTAAAATATTCAAAATCATACCCTTATGTTGTAATACTTAAAAATTGACCCCTGAATGGCGTAATGGACATTTGACCCCTTAATGGCGTAACACACTGAAATGGACCCTCAACCAATGTCAATGGCGTAACGCACTATTTACTTCCATAAAAATATTAATATAATACATTGGAAGCCTTTTCCATTGAATTTCTTGGAATTTTAGAAAAAGTGACCCTAAATGTCAAAGATATCATAAAATGACAACCCTTAACGTTGAAGGTTACCCTGAAAAGGCACCTTTGTTCTAAAGAGATCGTTGACGCCAATGGGCCAAAATCCGACCCTTTTTCAACATTTTTACTGACGAGCACGCGTACTACTTTTTTCTTCGAGCGCTCAAATATACATACTAATATATTCACAATAATAGAAAATTGATCTTAATAAGATTATGAAAATGTGTTGACTCCGAATAACATGCAGTCTGTGCAGAAACGTCAGACTCCTTTAACTCCACCCTTACAAAATATATTGCTTCAAGTGCAAGCTAGCTATATAATGTTTTCATAGATCAAAACAAAATATGTTCATATCATGATAACTTGAGGGACACTTTTAAACTAAATACACCTTAATAGTATAATACATCCTTTTCCAGCACCACTTCCAACACCTCGACCTTTAACTACACCAGTCAACGAGCCCGATTCAGGTGATACTTCTTCTTCAGACAACCTAGTGGTCATTATAGCTGCAGCTGTTGGTGGAGGACTGGGGTTCTTGGTAATTGTTATTATAGCTGCAATAATTGTGTGCAAATGTAGTAACAAGAAGAGGTAAGATATATGGCAGAATAGATGGTGCTTGAAGCAACTTGAAGTGTTTAAAAATCCGTTCTGTGAGTTCAATCGTTGGATAACTAGATTACCTTGATAACTAATGCTTTACACAGTACACATAAGTCAGAATATATTTCAAAAGCACGTCAGGAACTTTGAGTATGTTCATGGCCTTATGGGAATGGAACAGTTGAAATAGCAAAGCAACAAATATTCAAAAACTAGCATGTTACATCAGATTCTGTTTAAATATTTTAGAATAGTACATTTCTGTTAAATTGAACAAATTATACTTTGTAAATCTTGAAGTATGCAACAAACAGCCGATTAATACACATAAACCAATAATATGACCATACGCGGAAGTAAATTAGTCTGTACTTTTCGAATCAAAACAACGTACCCAATCATGTTAAATATTCAAATGAACTTATATTCAAGATTTGTCCATGTAGTAGCAACTAAATTATCCAAAAATAATACCAAAATCATGAAAGATTCATGTCCCAAATGTATTAAATATGCAGTGATTTGGTCTTAATCAATCCTTATCAATCAAATCTACTCTCTTACACAATACAAAAACAACAGTTCACAATATAGAATACAAGGTATAATCTTTGGATCTTGTAACAGACTCTGATTGTTTGTTGCATACTTCAAGGTTCTTAGGGTATAGAATTAAATTTCCTTCTCTATCCATAAGATTTAAGGAAGATATTGTTGAAAGGCATTCAACCATTCTACAGAGTTGTTCATCACAAATCAACAATAATGCATCCAATGTACTTGCAAATTTTTATCATGCTCCAGCGGCTAATGCCACCCTCGAGCAATACAAATATACATAGATGCATCATGGTGATTTGTGATGAACTCTGTAGCATGTTTGAATAACTATCTTGCATTGACATAATCCAGTGCTGACCTAAATGATTGTCTTATTTTATTATTTTGACTTTCTCTTGTAGCCCAAGTAGTCTGGAAAATCACCGCCGGGAAAATTACGCAATGGAAGACCAACCACCTCCTTACCAATCGTATCCTGGACAACCTGTTACTGTGACTAAATCTTCACCAGATCTCAAGGAAAAATCACTTAGGGTGAATGTGCCTTTACCAAGCACACCAGATAAACTTGGACCTCAGAAAAGTGTCAGAAAAGGAAGCAATAATCATATATATGAAGATCTGGATCAGTATCGAATGGATTTTGATGCAGATAATTATTTGAATCCCGCATTCCTCAAAGAACAAGAGGAGGAATACACAGGACTAAAGACACCCGCAACCAGACAGCAATCTGCTGGTGTCTATATGGAGCCATCTCCACAATTAACACCTAAAGTGGAACATCAGTCTTCTCCACCAACTTCTGCATATTATTTGGATCTTAATGAACAACCTCAAGAAGCAAGTGGTTCATACATGGATCTCCGCAATACTCGCCAAAATGATCAGCCAAGAACATCTGTGACAAAAGCGTCAAGTAACTGGCCTCCTCAGGGACGAGTAAGCCAGACCAACCCACCACAGCCGCCTAGGTCACCCCGTCCATCAAAGACTTCTGTAACGGCTAATTGGCCTCCTGCACAAGGACAGCCAAGGATATCGCAGACACGCCCTCCTCCATCACCTAGATTATCAGTAGTGTCAGCAGGGCAACATGCACAACCATCACCAAGAATGTCAGTTGGTCAGCCACCGCAACCATCCCGTTCGCCAAGGATATCGGCAACAAGACCACCTCCCATGCATAGACCACCTCCAGATAGTAATTATATGGTGTCACTTGGGCCAGCCCCTCAAGCACAAGGATACTATGAATCAAATATGCATTAGACACCAATGGCCCGTATTCACAAAAGTTATTCCAGGAATAACTTTATTCCTGGATTTTGCATTCTTGAATTAGAGATAGCCTACAGTCCTGAATTCAACTTTATTCCTGGATTTTGCATTCTTGAATTAGAGATAGCCTACAGTCCTGAACTAAGTTGAATTTTACAAAGCCTTGAACAACTAATTTGTTGAATAACTTTGTTCTTCGTTTGCGTATAACCAAATGACGACATCAATGGAATGTAAACAAAATTATTCGTGGATTCAAGTTATTCCTCTTTTGTGAATACGGACCAATAAGAATAGAAAAATTTGAATCCAGAAACTTATATTGGTCCATCAAGCATATTAAGGGATGAGAATGACCTTTGGTAAACCTTTGAAAACACAAATACAACCGTTCTTGGCCATTCGTACATGTATACCCACCACTAGGACCCACAGGTTACATGTACTAACTGATAAAAAATATGTTCAAGACCAGACAAAATGCTACGGTCACTGATGGGTTCACTGATGTGTATAATGATATTATTTACAAATACTGACTGCTCATGTGGACTGACACTTGCCCCGACTATATAGTACTGTTAATGCCAATATTTTCGCGCTCAGTAATTTTCTCGCATGGCTAAGAATCAATTGCAAGGTTTAATTTTTGTGCTTGTGATATTTTTTACATGCAGTGGTATATTGCATACCATTTTTTGTGCTACATTTACTTTTTTGTAAGGCAAGGCAAGCCGAGCGTGAAAATAAATGTAGTGCGAAATAAACCACTTACATGTATGCAGTGCTTCCCAAGACTAAAGGCTGAGGAAAATAGTTCTATAGAATCAAGATCTCAGGAGAGGAAATAGGATTTTTAAAAACCAGATTGTGTCATTTTGGAAAAAAGTGCTATAAAACGGAATTCTTTGGCTCAAGATTTTTCTGGAAAGCCTTCTAGAACTACAATTGCTTCTGTATTGGTTTTTTACTTCAGATTCTCGAAAATGTCTTTCGAGGGATTTCTCAAATTGTTTGATTTTTATCATATTCTTTGAAATATTGCTTATATAATAGGTTGAAAATTAAGATTGTTGGCAAAATTCAATCTGGTATAAAAGTACAAGACATCTTATGTGATACGTACAATAGTTTAATTTATTTCATGCAAGTTGGCATAAATTCCTTTTATTTGCCATCATCTGTTTGTGAATATTGGTTAAAATTACCAAATGATCAATCTATGGTCCATGACTTCATTTGACACATTATAACCTATTTTGTAAATGAAATTGTCTATTTTATCATTTTTTTAATCAAGCAACATTTTTCCATACTGATGGACATTTTACAATTAATGTACATAATGAACACACATACCAGTACTATTATGTATGTTATTTTATATTGTAAAAAGATTTATTTGCCATGCATGTACTAATAATGTATTACAACCTTGGGCATGCAAGTATTTACATGATCCATATTTTTTAAAATTTATTACAATGCAGATTAATCTCCAATTCAACAAATTTTAACTTGTTTGAAGACGTGCTTGCGCCAAAACCATGAGGTGACACTGAAAATTTGCATAAAAAACATGAAAAAGTATCTTCCTCAGACATATGATTTTCAGAAACCTGCCGTTAAGCCAATTTTCCCTGCTGCACCAATGCCACACCATACGGGCTTAGCAGGGGTGTGAGAGTCATGTGATAAAGAGCTGAAAATAGTGACACAATGCCAAAAACAGGCTGAAAATGAAAGAAAGCTCAAATTAGGACTTTTGAAGGCATTAAAAAAGCTGAAATCAGCTTAAAAGCTGAACTCTCACACCCCTGGTTTAGCAGGAACTCTGTGCTGGTGAATTCAGAAAATGGTATCAGTATTACTTCAAACGTTTTACAAATGCACAACACGCAAATTGTAAATAAATCTGTACTTTTAAAAGATACTTCTATTTGTCATCTTATACATGTATGAGAAGTGGTATAGCAAACTGGCAATAAGTGACTATAATAAAGACTCCCAAAAAAGTATCGCCTCATCTCGAAAAAATTGCTCTTGTGCAAATATGAAAGTCGCAAACGTAATTTCAAGACTTTGTGTACAAGCGCTTGAATTTTCAGCTTTCATTTGACACCCTGTTTCTTACAATTGACTGAGAAACATTTAAGTTATGAACTTTTAAAACCCTCCCAAATTATGGGATATGGTGTTTTTGTTTGCGTATCGCGCGACAAATTCTGCCAAATTTGATCTTTTTAGCTGCTAAAGTTGTTAAAAGTCTTGAAAATCGTAAAAAAATACCACTTTGACTAAAAAAAGATATGACATCTTGAAATTCACGCGAAGCGCATGAAAATTTTAACATTAAACATACATATGATAAAAAACAAGGGACAATTTGGCCTAAAAATTGTGCCAGTGACTGAAACTCTGGGCAATAGGGAGGGGGGGCGAAGCGTATGACATGGGGGCATTTGCCGCAAATAACCCTTGCACCCTCTCAATAAATGCGAGTTTATGGACGATGCTTAGAGACCCATGAAGCTGCTTTTGAAAAACAGCACGCTTTAGTGAACAAACTCACTTACCTCATATTGATCCTAGCCTTACATTACTGGTTTGTACAGTGCGAAAAATGTGTCATATGAAAGCTGAAACTCCAGCGCTTGTACACAAAGTCTTGAAATTACGTTTGCGACTTTCATATTTGCACACGAGTCCTTTTTTCGAGAGGAGGCGATACTTTTTTGGGAGTCTTTACTAAGAATCATTTCTTGTAACCCCTCTCTGGGCACAGCATAAGGGTAAATGGGTTCATGGGTACATGATTAAGTTGGGCCCACATAATCCGTTTACATGAATAAAATTGCGGTAGACATGTATACGTAAAGTCACTATTTTACAGACTTTTACAATGGTGAGCAAACACTTGAGAGCTCACATGGAGAAAATAATTTGATATTAGAATTGAGGTAATAACATTCAATAACTAAATGTATGTATATAAGGAATAAAAAGACAAAAACAACATTCATATTGCAGTTCAATTAAGTTTTTCTTGGCCAATTTTCTTGTATGGCGCTCGTTAATTTGTAAAATGTCTGTGACGTCAACAGCTTACTGGTGAAATGCTGAGGTTCACAAACTACTGAAGCACAATAACAAAACAATCATATTGTTGGGAGTCTGCCCGCGAGTCCAAACAGTTCACTAGTCAGAAGGTTTTTCAAATGTCTTCATTGAGTTAAAATATTACCCAAAAAGATTGTTAGTCTGAATTTTAAAATAGGCTCATCAGTTTGAATTTTGAAAAAGCTTGAGCACGAAATTTATGAAACTAAATGTAACGCAAACATTGCCACTTATAGACCAAAACAAATCAGCTCTTAATCAATATTCGAATTATTAAGAGCAGTATTAACCCTTTAAGCGCCAAATGGTCCAAATTGCACCAACCGTATAATTTCATTAATAGCTGCCAAGTTGAAATGCATAACCAATCACAAATACATCCATATTTTTCAAAACTTTTATTGCTTCTCACAAATAAACTTGTACCAATTCTGCAAGTAGATCATGTATACAAATAGTAAATCTTCAGAAAAATATGTCATTCAGGGAAACAATCAAATTTAACAAAAAGCAGCTACCAATGAAAACACCAACATTTTGGCATTGGCGCTCTAAGAGTTAAGAAAATGCATGAATCATTTTATTCTTGGAACATCTCCAAAAACGTGTACATGTTTGGTTTGAAAAATGTTCCAATAAGAGAATCTTTCAAACTTATCAACTCCAACAGTTTAAAAGAAGCAATTGAACGAGGGATTTTCAACACTACTCGATTTTTGGGAAAAACATTACAAGGTGTAAGCATGGGGAAAGTGGAGGTTGAACATTTTAAGCTTAAATTATGCAAAGATAAAAACATTCTACATAAATGAATAATACACTCGGTTATAAAGAGTTGTATTAAGAAAACATATTGGTTGTAAAAACTCTACAATAAAGATTATATTGACCATCCATCATAAATGTCAAGTAAAGTCAGTCCCTGGTTAATTTCATTTTCATTATCAAATAGAATTTACTTTCAATTTCAAAATGACACTTATCTAAAAATGTTACTTTTAAACTGAGTTTCAAAGTATTTTGGAGATGAAATGAAAAGCATGAACATTTTATATGCAAAAACCTTAATTTTGTATACAATGCCGGTGTAATAGGAATTACAGTCCCCTGATCTTATTGTCTGGATTGTACAATAAAGTATAGGCTAACAACTCTCATGCAACATTAGTTTCACGCTTTATTCTGTTATATCTATGGAAGGCAGACTTTGATTCCAGTGGGACCTTGATTACTTTTACACCGGACTGTTTCAAATCAGCATCTACCAAGAAATCCTTTCTTTCACGTCTACAGAATTACAATATCAGCTATCTTGTGATAGAACATGGTACTAATAAACCTCTTGGAGATGTTACATGCATAATGTTAATGCATTCTTTATGTTGCAAAATCTGTAATACATGGGTGATCAATACAGAAAAAATATCATTCTATCTTGGAAAAGATTCAGTCATGTCCACTAGCCTACTGGCCACTGCATGCAATGATGAAAAATTCTTTCTCAAACAGTCTATATACATTAAGGGATTCTAACATTTAATGCATGTATGAATATGTTCATACTTATCTTGCAAGAGGTGCATAATCAATTCTGTCTGCAGTAGCCATCTTGGAAAATCAAAGCTGGCCTGGTGCGGCCAGTTGACCAAAGTTGTGGCCTAATTGTGCTTCAATGCCTAAAAGGTTTCCAACTATCTGAGTGTTTTTGCGTATATACTAACTGAATAAATCTGAATCCGATCCAGATAGGACTGAGTTAATTATTGCATTGGCTCAACCAGGATTCAATCCTACATTCAGTAGTGCAGCCAATGGGGTCAGCCAGAGTGCCTTCAGACAAAGACCTGATTCATACCAATTAGATATCCATAAAACAGCCTTTTGGACAATTAAATATATAGGCTCCATTCTCCAATAAAGCATGCAACTTTGGTTAGAGAAATGTTAAAATTTCGACTACTATTAACTCATGAAAAAAATACAAAATCATAAACTCTTATGGTGTCTGAAGAAGAAACAGTGCATGGGAGATGTTTTAAAATACTTGATTTTTTAACCATTGTATTCCCTATTCATAAATTATGTATCTGTCGCTACGTATCTGTTTGAATCTTTTCTTTAATATTCATTTTTGAGAAAATGTGTTTTCTTACAAATTTGATTTTTACACTAAATTAGGAGCTCTACACTGTGGTGAAGTATTTTCGCTCATAGTATATATACCGCGTTTTGCGAGAAGGCAGCAGAATGTACATTACGTATCTGTTTCGACGTCACCATCACATAGGGGTTTTTTGATATTACTATCCTTGTAAATCTTACTGTAAATGTATAAGGCCAAAGAAAAAAAGAACTCTGTCTCAGCTTCCCGCGCGCATTAGGTTAAAAATTTGAATGTTACCACTTTTTTTTTAGGTTTTCAGGAGATTTTTTTTTTCTTACATCGATAGGAAAAAAAAGGGGGAAAAAAATAGTGACCTAAAAACGTAATAAAAAAAAGATTTCCGCGTGCGCATAGCCTTTTGGACTTAAAAAAACCAACGCATAGCACTTAAGGTTTTGGGCCTAAGGAACCTGAGACAGAGTTCTTTTTTTTGGCCTAATTCTATATAAAATATATGTTATGCAACACTCAAATTTGCTTGATAAACCTAATGCGGAATCGTCCATCAACAGATTTATTTTGACACTTTGTTATCGATTTTAGAAATGATTACGTATCTGTTTGCAATATTGGCGACACATTTCAAAAAGCTCTTATAAACCATATCAAATACTTAATATAATTAAACTTTTTATGTCGTTATCAAAAACTATTACAGGCTGTTATCATAGTGTGCATTATGTTTGATATGCTTGAGTGTTTTAGGAACAGGGGCTCATGAAACAGAAAAAGTATGGCTGGCGACATGGGGAAATTGAAGATTTTGCATTTTCAGATTTATCGTTATCATCATACCTGCCAACCTGTAAATGAGTAAAAGTAGACTTTGCAACCAAAAAAGTAGATTATTTCACTAAAAAGTAGATTTCACACACAAACATACCAAGAAGTTACGTAATTTCAGAGATTCAGAAATCTTATTTAGTAAGATTTTCTGCTGTCATAAACCTCAAAAATCTTACTAAATCAGATTAAATCTTACTAGTTGGCAGGTATGCGTTATCTACTTTCCTGGCATGCTTATATGTTTAGCTTCACACATGTTACTAATGTGACTTTTATGTATTAACTAAACCAATCAAATCATTTGTAATATGCTTAACAACGTTAAACAAGCAATACGAACATGAGCGACACCAAAACGGCAAAGTTGCACACTTTATCGGAGAATTAGCCTATAACTAAGTAAATTGTTTAAGCTGACTTTAACATCGTTTTCACTTACATCTACAATTCTAGTATAGCTTTGATAGCCGTCAATATCTGCATTTTGAAAGAATATAATTTGGAATGTAAAATAAAGGTAAAAAGGTTGAAAAAATGGACTATATTTCTGAAATGAATTACTAAATCAATTCAGAATTTTCAAGGGTATTATGATATATAGCTATTTTATAGACAGTACTGTACACAATATAATAAATACATCAGAAGCGATATGTCATACTGATTGGCTTGCCTTTTCCAAACTCTTTGTAGCATCCTTGAACTTGCCAACAAGGTCCTGTAGGAAATAAAGAGAAATAAAACAGAAATGTCACATTAAAGTTAGTGAAAAGGTGATGTGATGTGTGATTCTATGCAAATTCTAATTTAATATTAAAATATCTGTAACACCAATAAGGCTTGGCGTCCAAAGACATTTGCTCTTGATATTCGATCTGAATTATTCGCTAAAACGGAGAGGGAATGTCGCTCTCATCGTTTCAATCAATGAAAGCTAATGTCATTCGCACATGTTGTAACATTTGGTATGATTATTGAATTTACAAACCTAAGAATATTCAGAGCGATCTTCGATCTTCGATCCAATTCAATCTGAAGTGTAGCGAATGTCATTTCCCGTTGGAGCGAAGTTTTATTGGCAGGTTGAGTGAATGACACTCGGACTAACAAATGTCTTTGGACGCCAAGCCTAACTCACCAACAGCATCACAATAACATCAGAGTGAACAGGAAATTGTGAGCACTACATTTAGAAAGCTCTCAAGGTGAGCATTTTCCATCAACACAAATATGTGTATGAGTTTGACCTAATGTTAATACCAGTAACACTCACAATATAATTTTTAATTTTCAATAACATAAACCAAATAACAGTGATCGCACACAAACTTTTCATGTGATTCTTATCAGTCTTACTTCAGTTAAAATGCAGTTTTGTAAAACCAGATTTAATAGTACTTGAATCTACTGCGGAAGCCGCTGCCAAATTTTGTACCTTAAATGTGAATCAACTAGTTGCAAATGACTAATATCACAGAGACATTTATACCCAAAGGACATATATCATAATAATTAAGAATGAAGTAAAAAAAAAACTGGTTAAAGAGAGGAAAAAACCAAAAGATCATAACAAATGAGTGGGTTTTTTAATTTTTTAAACAATACCTTGGTATAAATGACAATTTAAATAAGTGATTAAAACACAAAACGTTCAAGCATAGGGGAACGCGTATTGTTACACGTCCAATCGATCATTTATCATCAATTATTACCGTCTGGTCATGTTGATGACTTTGATTAATGAACTCGATTTATAGACACAACTTGAAGATCAGGAAAAGAACATAGCGCAGCCTTCGATACTGTTAATCATGAAATCTTGTTGAATAGGCTCGCAGATGAAATTGGATTACAAGGCAATGTGTTAAAGTGGTTCTCCTCATATTTATCTGGTAGGACCACGCGTGTGTGTGTTGACGGCAAGTTCTCCGAGCGCTTGAACCTTACATACGGTATTCCGCAAGG